>BGPT01002270.1:59794-105070 GCA_003297045.1 Symbiodinium sp. clade C Y103 | reverse complement strand
ATCTATCCATCTATCCATCTATCCATCTATCCATCTATCCATCTATCCATCTATCCATCTATCCATCTATCCATCTATCTATCTATCTATCTATCTATCCATTCCATCCATCCATCCATCCATCTATCTATCTATCTATCTATGTATCTATCTATGTATCTATCTATGTATCTATCTATGTATCTATCTATGTATCTATCTATCTATCTATCTATCTATCNGTGGTGAAGTGTTATTGTGGTGAAGTGTTAATGTGGTGAAGTGTTATTGTGGTGAAGTGTTATTGTGGTGAAGTGTTATTGTGGTGAAGTGTTATTGTGATGAAGTGTTATTGTGGTGAAGTGTTATTGTGGTGAAGTGTTATTGTGGTGAAGTGTTATTGTGATGAAGTGTTATTGTGGTGAAGTGTTATTGTGGTGAAGTGTTAATGTGGTGAAGTCTTATTGTGGTGAAGTCTTATTGTGGTGAAGTGTTATTGTGGTGAAAGTATCACAATTCTATTTGTCCGTAACTCGGAAGATTGCTTCCCAACTTCCTTTGATTATCAAACTAGTTGAATCAAACTAGGCATGGGATGCTAAACCGGATGATATCAACTTCATACAGTTTTTTGAGACGTCCCATGATAGTCCCATGGGCAGGGCTAACAATAAATCCACAACTTTCACAGTGGCGAGATCGGTCATGGGCCTTCAGCCGGGCCAAGGTGAAGAAGGTGAACAGCGTTGAGGGACATGGAAACCACCTCTACTTCACCTTACGAGACCGCCCGGCCATTGTGGAGAACACCGAAAACATCAGCTATCATGGGCATATCAAGGCTGGGCACATCATGGATCGCGGCGAGAATACTCCGTTGAGTACATACCGGCACTGGATGTTTCAGGAAGTGATGATTTGGAGGAAAAACAAAGCTATAGCCGCATGAATGTGTGTGTATGTGTGTATATATGTATATGTATATACTAGTATATATATATATGTGTATTGTACATCTATGTAAATCTATCTATCTATCTATCTATCTATCTATGTATCTACCTACCTACCTATCCATCTATCCATCTATCCATCTATCCATCTATCCATCTATCCATCTATCCATCTATCCATTCTATGTATCTATCTATGTATCTATCTATGTATCTATCTATGTATCTATCTATGTATCTATCTATCTATCTATCTATCTATCTATCTATCTATCTATCTGCATTGTATATATATATATATATGTATACATTTAGAATTGTATAGTGCGTATTATAATATAGGATGAAATAACTATCAGTTTAGCACCTCGGTGCTTGGCTCAGGCCAACGCTAGGGCCTGCTACGTGTCCTTCCCGGGAAAATATGCGGCCGGCTGGGATGCCCTGATCAAAGAACAGCACGACCATAGCGTGGCCTGCGTCTTCCTCTGCACTCCGGACGACGGCCTTGGACAGCATAGCCCCAGCCCTGGAGCGGATGGATGTTATTGTCATCAGATTTATGGAGAACGTGACTACAAAACCTTTGGATATTTGAGGATTTTGCCGGCGAACTGCAGTGTTGAGGAGGAGAATCGCCAGAGAAGCAAAGCTCTTGCAACGAGAATGGTGGTCTTACGCGAAGGTGCCAGCAAGGAAGATCGAGAAGCAGCTGAAATGGAAGCGAAAACGGCTTGGGAGGAGAGCGGCAGAACGGCTCCTAAGAGTCTTTTTTGGGGCGCTTTCAGAGATGGGGGAGGGGCATAGCGGCATAACGGCCTTGATTTTCCCATATGGGTCCACGTATGGGGCCCATGAACATCCAGGATCAGCCTGCAGTCCACCTGACCTCTTTGAGTGATGGGTGTGATTTTATCAAAGTTACAAGGTTTCTGACCGATACCCATATCTTTCACGTTCCCAACAGGAGGGGACTGTTGGGTGTCAACCCCTGGGTCCGGGGCTGATGCTCAGTTTTCGTGCCCCAAGCCGGAACGGCACTGGAACCCTGAAACTCTGGAGCCCTAGAGTCTGCTGAAAATGAGGATTCTCTATTGTCAAATTAACGAAATTGCAAGAGGGTACTGTAAGGGGTAATTTTGCAATCCAATGGATCATCATGTTCCCATATTTGAACTGCATATAACTGCATTTTTTGGGGGATATGAATTCAATCATGTTCAATCCCATATCTTCAAATGAACTGAGGCTTCCTGGGGCTGCAAGTGGTTCACTGTCTGGAAAGAGCGAGTTTCCGCGGCTGTAGCGTTGAAGCAGCGATTGAAGGTGGTCTTCTTCCCGGGACAGGTGGGGGTCAAAGTTCAAAGTGTTGAAGGCACAGGTGGGTGGGATTGGGCCAATCCATAAATCAGGGTACCCCAATAGCTGGATGGTTGTTTGTTCTGGACAATCCTACTAAAACGGATGATTTAGATTGATTCAGGGGTACCCCCATTAAAAAGGAACCCCCATATGGGTTTGTGAGAACATGGGCGATACACCCAGAATGGCAATTTTTCATGGGGAAAAACGTTGATCTTAGCAAAGTTTCAGGACATCTGCGGAAGGGGAACATGGTGATCAACCACGGGATTTTTGATGATTTTTCCGAAATTTTCAGACAAAACACATGATTTATCCACATTTTGAACATAGGCGAAATCAGCCTATTTGGGAGTAGTTGTACCCATGTGTACCCAATGTGTTCAATATTTTTTTCGATCCTGAGGTGGGCGAGGGCCGAGAAGCTTTTGATGATTTGCCACATGCGGATCTTTGGAATGGAGTGGGTTGTGGAGGAAGTCAAAAATGCGAAATTGCGTAGCTTGGTCGATAAGATATGCGTGCTTTCATACGGTGGGTGGAAGAAATCCGATAAACCACCAAAAGGATGGTTGAAACCCTATAAATAGCGGGATAAAAAACCTATCAACTGGTGCAGGATTTCGCACCCATCCACCGATTTTTTCTGGATTTTTTCAAGCCTCGGGGAGATCCGAGTCCTAACTCTCAATTGGATGGGACATTTTGAAGGGTAAGCCTCATATTTGATGATAGAATTGATGCTTTCCGAGTTTCCAGATGTTCCATGATTTTTCCTGAAATCCATTCATTGAAACCAATATTCAGGCATTTTTCCACCAAGGTATTTGGATCTGATGAAGAAAGGTCCAGATGGCGATGCCTGGGACTACGATTTGGTGGATGTCGGTCACTTTTTGAAGAGTGAGTTCCAGGTTCGGGAACGATTTCGCTCCAAGTCGATGACATCTCCTCTTTGATGGGCGAAATTTCACAGAAATCCTGCCCGGACATCCCAGTAATTTTGTGGCCGTAATACGCCCCATTTGTTTGTTGGTTTAGTAGAAAATCCCCGTTTTGGATTGCGAATCCAATCGGATGTTTTTGTGGCCGTTGTTCTGGTGGACCTTGAGGTGGGCGCGAAGGTGGATGCGCTTGATGGTAAAGAATGGTGTAGAGGCACTTTGCTCAGTGTGCCTTTGGCCATCCCCAAAGATCCCAAGGACTTTGAACAGCGGGTGGTGGAGATGATTGGCGATGATACAATGGCCGGCTGCATAGAGTTGTTCGTTTATAAAGCCCATTGTTATATCATGTTATATCCCCATAAACCTAAACATTAATCCAAGTATGTGCGCACAATTAGCTGTCCAGGGGGCACCACCTTGTGTTATCATGTTGTTGCCTCCACAGATGGGAAATCAGTTGGCCACATACTTGGCTGCACAATCACGAAGTACACTTTTTCCCCAAGCATTTTAGGGCCCCCTTTGACACATTTTGAAACTCTGTATTAACCAAGCTGCCGGACGATTTTGATGCTCACAAATTCAGTGAGGATCGAATCACCATTTCTGATGGCTAGGGCGAAATCCCAAGCAACATCCCGACTATCCCTTGATGAACATTCCGTTTCTCCAAAAAGTTGGGGTATCCCTCACACAGTCCCATGATTGATCATCTTGTCATAAACTTGTCGAATATAGTTACGGGGTAGATCCGCTTCATTTCTGTGTCCCAAACGCAAAAAAGTAATTTGTTTTTATATATATATATATATGTATATATATATATATACAACTAAATATATCGCATAAAATATACCATAAAACAATATTCACATGAAAAGGAATCTGAAATAGAAATGATCCCCCAAACAGAGAAAGAACATATGGGAATCAACATTTATTTCTCCGAAACGTTATCAACACATCTCACACTAATCCCATCCGCATCATATTGAATATCATGACTGGGACCCCTATTCATGAATAGACCCATTGCATTTTACCAGGGTTTGGTTTGGGTGCCATTTCATATTAGGAGGTATGGATTGTATTTCCATTTCATCTCCCATAAAATCCCAATATATCCCCGTGGGATTGCTAATACCCCCAGCAGTTCCCATTACATAAGTAATGTAAACCCTGGCACCTGGTTTTCGCACCAAAACAGCTGGTAAATGATGCTACATCCTGTATGGAAAATCATAGGTCTTGGGGGAATCGCGCAGAATAATGCATTACTGTAGCCTATTCCCATTGTTCAAAACATCTGACATAGATGTTCTCCCGATAAACAAATAGTAAACATGGAGATCAACATTTATTTCTCCAAAACCTTATCAACATACCTTCAAATTCTTTGAACACCGGGCATAGAATTTCTTACCATAAAATATCCATATGTATATGTATATACACATTGATTATGTACACACATATTATGAAACATATCCATACATATCCATTGATTGTACAAGATGCCCCCACGATGTGCCGTGCTACGTCAGGAGACCACCTGGACGGTGAGAAAGCAGCAAAGTGGGAAGACCTTTGCGACGAACCGCGTACGTCATGCGGATTTGATACGAAAGATGTTGACGGACCTTGGGGAAGAGGAGATCTGAGATCTGATGGGTTTCCATAGGATCTCCAAAAAGTCATTGAGTCATGGGGGATCCGGTTGCGGGGGATTTGATGAAATATCGAAGAACAAGAAAATGTGAGTATCGGCTGGACTTTTCCATGGAATGTGATTGGAGATTGTGTGTTCCGAAAGCAGATTGGAAGGCCCTTTGTCATTTTTGAGTGAGCATGGCTAGTTGAACATCACCTTGGTTTTCAGCCTCATTTTCTCAGAGTGAAATGGTCACACACTGCCGGAGATGCGTCTTTCCAAATCCTCGAGAGGAGTTCAAGAAGCTTGTGGAGGACTTGTTGCCCGAGGGATTGGAAGTGGTGAAAGGTGAAGAGTATGTTTTACCTCATGGCATCTCAGCATATCCCACCGGCTTCACCGGCTTGCCATGAAAGATCTTCTGGTGGATTGGGAACTAGGGACTTATATACACCAGCGAACGTATTGGAGAGCTTTCGGCATGTTAGCATCACCTTGGCTTCTCCCATTTTAGTTGGATGATTTACTATCCCTCAACTACCAATTGTCCAGAAACTGAGGTACCCCATCTTTTGCGGTTCGGCTTCGTATGAAGCACATTGCGCTGCGTCAGCAGATGCGAAATTTGGTCTTGAGCAACGAGTTTGAGATCAAGATCAACCGAGCTTTGCTTGAGAAACAGCGGGGCCACTGGGGCCATTATCAGCTTCATGTGGACAAGACCCGCTTCTGCGAGATCTTTGAAGAAGATCTCCACCACTCGGAGTTGACGGAACATCAGCAGGACTTGGATGTGAAAATTGGTGAAATTCGTGGAAATTGTGGTTGAAATATGGTCACACCATTGATGAAAGGGATTCATCAATTACTTTGCTTCGAGTGATCCCCACCATGACACCTTATTTGGCATAAAGTGATAGTGTGATACAGATTTTGACATTCTTTCTGGCACAACTTTCTGGCAGGGAAGAGGAGGAGAGGACAACTCTGATGAAATCTAGAGACCGAATAGATTTCATCAGAGTTGTCCTCTCCTCCTCTTCCTCTTGGCATTCTATCTGACATNGAAGAGGAGGAGAGGACAACTCTGATGAAATCTAGAGACCGAATAGATTTCATCAGAGTTGTCCTCTCCTCCTCTTCCTCTTGGCATTCTATCTGACATTCTATCTGACATTCTTTCTGGCATTCTTTCTGGCATTCTATCTGGCATGCTATCTGGCATGCTATCTGGCATTCTATCTGACATTCTTTCTGGCATTCTTTCTGGCATTCTTTCTGGCATTCTATCTGGCATTCTATCTGGCATTCTATCTGGCATTCTTTCTGGCATGTATTCTGACATTCTTTCTNTCTATCTGGCATTCTATCTGGCATTCTTTCTGGCATGTATTCTGACATTCTTTCTGGCATTCTTTCTGGCATTCTATCTGGCATTCTATCTGGCATTCTATCTGGCATTCTTTCTTGCATTCTATCTGGCAGTCTATCCGGCATTCTATCTGGCATTCTATCTGGCCTTGAGGTGGTGAGGTCCGGCGTTGCCCACTTGGATCAGGAGCTCGCGGTTGAGGTCCGGCGTTGCCCACTGAGATCAGGAGCTCGCGGTTGAGGTCCGGCGTTGCCCACTGGGATCTCGAGCTCGCGTTGAGGTCCGGCAGTGCCCACTGGGATCTGGAGCTCGCGCCACTGCAATCTGGAGCTGGCAGATGAAGTCCACTGACATCTGGAGCTGGCAGATGAGGTCCGGCAGTGCCTGCTGCAATCTGGAGCTGGCGAGGAGGAGGCGGATGGTAGGCGGAAGGCGGCGGGAAGTTGGCCAACCCCCCCCGCCCCGCCCCGCCCCGCCCCGCGTACAGCTGTGATAAAAATCTAGTAACCCTCACCTGCAGGTGGGGAAATACGAAATGATGTGTATCAATTACTATTAGTCTTACAATCGCTAGAATTCTCTCAGTTTCAACCGCCTGGATTATTTGCATTATTTCAGCAATTTCGCTTAACATGATTGAAATGGTTGAAATTTGGTTGCTTCTCCCATAGGAGAGGCTTCATGCCATCCATGATGCCCTGTCCCATGGCGCTGTTCACCTCTCCGCTGTGGCCGGGGCGGGGAAGACCTTCGTGGCTCTGCGTTTGGTGTTGGACGAGCTGCGGAAGAAGAAGGGGCGAGTGCTGTTTGTGGCGCCCAGCCTCGGGCTGGGATTCCATTTTGTGCGTTGGCTCATGCAGATTCTTAGGATTTTCTTCGAGGATTTTTCTTACTGGTGCTTGGCAGGGAGGGAATCGGGAATGACCTACAATAACCATTTTCATAATCATCAGCAACCCCCATTCCCTACTAAGCACCAGTAAGTTTTTGTTGGAGGTGTTTTTTGTGTTTGGTGCTAAAAATTGGGGGTTAATGATTGTTCGACTGGAGGATTTGCTGATGTGGATTTTCTTGGATGGACTTGATTGGGGGGGATGATTTTTCGATGGGTTTTGCGGAGGGTTTCTTCGAACTTGCTGTCCTGGAAATCCAGTACGACTGGGTAATCGAAAAAGGGAAGATCTTGTATTCTTTTTGGGATCCCTGAAGCAAATCCAAGTGGAGCTGAGTTCTCGCTGGCTTTGGGGGGCCATTAATGAGTTTTTCAGAGCTGATTTATAATGGATGATTGATTATTTTTTTTCCATTTTGTGGGCTTTTCGAATGGCTTGGCCCAACTTGGTTAGGTTTGAAGATGTTTTCTTCCGTGACGGGAGGAATCTGCCCCTTTAGTCAGAGCCAAGGAGTGCAGAGGAAATGCAGCTGGATGTTTTAAAGCGCATGGTCCTCATGCAACATCCGTATGATTCCTTTCTGAGCTTGGAAGTTGAGGGAAACCGCTTGAAGGTCGCGGGCGCCTGGCGTCATGGCCATGGCCCAACATTCTGAGATACATATTTTACAAAGTTGGTTGACCCTGGAAAGGAGGTGAAACTACGAAACTGGAAGATGTCATATTTTCTGGCTTCTGGCCGCACACATATCGTTTAGTCCCTTTCAATGACATGCCCAATCACCCCAACTCCACCGGATTGCGGCAGGCGCTGCCAGTGGCTACATCTGAAGCCCAGCTGGACTTTTTGTTACTTGTCATCGATGAGGCGCATGAGATCTTCCGTCCGGGCGTCAATCGCGACTTTCTGGAGAAAATTCCGGCGCACCAGCGGTTGCTGTTGTCGAGTAGGTCTCAAGCCTCGTCTGGTGGGTAGCTAGGTGATGAGAATCTGGCGGGTAGCTTTTTCTTTTTGCGCCCACCAAAGGAGGGCGTTTTCTTTTTTTTGGCGGAAAAAAATAACGTAATAATCGAGAACAATGTGGATTCATGATTTATTGTTGGTTTATGTCCAACAATTATAGCCTAGTTGTAAACCAACAGAGACCTATCCATAAACCAACAAACATCACTGTGGGTGCATGTTTTGTTTTTGTTTTTCCTCGCCTTTCAAAGCCATGGCATTTTTGTTGAAGGACAGTTGGTTTCTTCCAAGGCTGAGTATTCCTCAAGTGCCGGAAGTCAAACTCACCCAAGTGGTTCGCAGCAGCAAGAGGATTGTGGCTGGCGCAGCCGCCTTTCAGGGAAGCTTTGACAAAAAAGATGTCACTTCATTGGGGCCACCTGGTCCACCATTGAAGACCTTTCTGTTTGAGGTATCAGGAGCTGAAGACCTGCCTGAGTACCTGGTGACATTTTTGGTGAATTTTCTGACTTCAATCCCCGTCCCGGAGGTGGTTGAAGGGAAAATCTTCCCCGGAAACCCCAATGGCAACAAACCATGCTTTCTGGTGAAGGTTTTCCAAGCAATCCATTGACTGGGGAGAATCCCCTAGAATGACTCAGATTTTTTTAGAGCCCAGTTCTTTTGGGACCAGGTATGTTAGTCACAGCATAGCAGCTTTGTGGCACCTGATGTGCAGCTATGCTGGCCTCAGCTTTCACAATCGCCTTGCATTCCTGGTCCCTGACCTGAACTTTCTAGAGAAATTTCAGCCTGCACTGCAGGAAAGGTTGACCACACACTTTGGACAGCGACACTTGGTGCAGCCCAAATGTTTTTGTTTTGGGGGGAGAAAAAGAATCAGAGGATAGCTTTGCATAGATTGTACTAATATATATATATATAGGTTTGTCTGACCACGGTTTATCCCCAAATTTGATGCTTTATCGGTTTATCATTGCTTTCCTTTTTGAATGGCCATTGGATGGGTGAAATCCACCATTGACATTTTTTTTTTTCAGGATCCGCCCTTCACCAAGGACATTTCCAGCTCACTTCCTGTGAGGACTCCTTATCCATCCTGGACCACAGGAGATCTTCTGCGAGTCCCGAAGAAAGCGAAATTTTGATCCTAGACACCGTGGAAAACGCCAAAGGTTTGGAGCACCTCTTCGTGATTTGTGTCGCTTTGGATGCTAAGGTGCAGAGGGTTAAAACAAAGGTAGTTTGACACTGGCGCATTACATATATCTCATAGTTCTCATATATCCACTCAGAAAAATCGAAGTGTTGCTGTTTTTGAAACCGAGTCATGTTCACCGAAAACCGTCATTTTCGACCTGGTGTGTTCCTTCCAGGTCAGGGACTGGAAGACCAACCTGGTCACTCGATCTCTGATCTATCAAGGCATAACACGTGCCCAACTGCACGCGCTTGTGGTGAACCGACTCCTTCGCGAAGGATGGCTGGAATTCTTGGGAGTCGTCAGGTGAGCTGGCCGCAATGTTGGTTTAAACTTGACCCTTCGACGACCGATTCTTTTCGTGTTCTTTTTTGTTTCCACGGCTTTGAAAAAAGGTAAAGGTTGAATTCATGTTTTGATGATTCCAAGATTTTACTAATTACTTAGATCTTCTTAGCGAATACTCTCCAATACTATTCTTTATTGGCTATTCTTCCCTTTTCGCTTCTTGCAATTCTCTCAGGGACCTCTCGTTGTCCATTTTTAGGTTTGCTCAGAATACAGGGAGGTGCTCGCCATGGTGATGTCACCTCCATAAGTTCGGATATAACCACCATAGTGATAAGGCCATATACCCTCTGGTAAACTAACATAGCTATTGAAAATGGCCATCTATAGGTGATATACCCATTAAACATGGTGAATTTCTATAGCTATGTTAAATTACCAGAGGGTAAGTAATATGTACCCATGCAGATTTTCATTGGAACTGCACTCCCAAGTAGTATGTTTTGGACAACCCAATACATGATAAACATTGATAAACTATCCCAGTCACCAACCAAAAAAGGGGGGCTCATTTCATATCATCCCATTACTAGGGACTAGGGCTATACTGGGTACGGCATATCTAGTCCTATAAAGATTATAAAGCCTCGTTCCTGAGGTTCCAATATCATATCTGTAGGTGACATATGTACATCCCCCATGAATATCCCATCAGAATCCAGGTTTATTGTTGGCTTTATGCCCCTATTGGTTAAGCCATGTTTGAGGTTCGATCTCTGGTTGATGCCCCCATAGTGGCTGATTCAATCGATTAAATGGGTTTGTCTGAAATAGGGTACCCCATTCAACATAGGGTGGTTTATCATCAATAGTCCCTATTAATGAAATTGATATACCCTATTTTCAGACGCAGCCAAATCATACCCCCAGTGCATCATTGTGGCTGATTAAATCATACTAAATCATATAAAAACTCATATTCAATCAATTAATCCATCATATTCACTCCGTTAGATGAACCGTTCGAATCACATTAGTTGAAGCATATGGGTTTGTCTGAAAATAGGGTACCCCTTAAAACCTTTAGCGAATCAGGATTTTCCCACCATAAAATGGCTATTTTATCTCTATACCCTATTTTCAGACAGACCCATAGAAAGTCTTTGATGGTTTCGCACATGAAAGACTATGATGGAAACCATCAATGGCTATAACTCCATATCTTCTATGGCTATTCTGTGGCTATAGCCATTCTCAGGTTCAAAGAGGAGGCATTTGAGGAGCCCGCAGCCTTAGCCGAGACCACCAACGCAGCAGCCACCTGGGTCCAGCAACGAGAGGAGTTCCGGGGAAGAAATTCCAAAGTGGACGACTTTGGCTTTCCGCTGCTTGATGCTATCCATGACCATGGGGCTGAGGCCATGGCCTTGTTTGAGTCGAGAAATATGTGGGGTTTAAGGGTTTAAGCATGTAACCACCAGATAAGAGTTGGAGAAATCCGATCTGAGAATCGTGAGATTTATCCCTTTTTGTCATCCTTTTCTTGGGATTACTACGTTCGGCGCTGTCTTAGCCTCGGGTCAGAATGGCATCGACATGGTTTGACCATTGCAAAAAGATAGTTGGTAAAATCCGATCTGAAAATAGTGATACTTCACTTTTCTATCACCATGAACAATAAGGATTTCATGGGAAATTCATGGCGATCTTGACCGGATATGTTCCTGTTGCCCTCCGGTCCCCAATGAATTGAGGTTCTCAGATGGGGGATTTTCCAGCAAGCCATGTAGCTGATTGCCGGAGGGTATATTGGAAGCTTCGCAATATTTTTCGAGATTTACCTTCAAAGTGATGCTGATGAATTTTTGAAGCTTGTTGGGAACGTTAGGAGGTTGATTGTACGTACTTTTCATTGGACATTTCCACTCCTTGTTGGAACGGCTGGAATGTATTGGATAATTCAAGTAATTCAAGGGTGAAGACATTGAATTACCTAGCCATCCGCATGTTTGTTCTCATATGATTCCATCGTGCCATTGCCGATGGACTGAGGTGATGTAGATGCATCCGGAAAGCAACTGAAGATCATGTTGATAATGGTTAATAATGGGAAAATCACCAACAAGAATAGTGGGTTACTAACCATAAAAAACATATAACCTGTTTTTTTCTAGAGAATTGGAAGTGTTCCCTAATTTTCAGACAAAGCCATAAGTGAATGATATGTGAATGGTATGCAAACCAATGTAAACATTGTTGAATATACTGGAATGACGCATCCATACGCATCCTATATTCCTCAAGTCATCTCTGATCATTTCTATGCTCCGCACTTCAGGTTGTCGGACGATTCACCCACAAAGATCTTGGCTGAAGAACGCGAACGGAAGCGACGAGCAGAACAAGAGGAGTTGGCCGAAGAATTCCTTCGGAGTCCCAGGACGTCCAGGAGTTCGAAGACCACGGGTGGTGACACACCTGGAATGAAGGAGACGATGGTGCCAAAATGATGATCAAAATCCAGTAATGGACACCATATGATTTGATGTCTTTAAAGATTTGGTGCAAATTGAACTAGCCGATAACAGCGTGTCAGAACATGTTCATTGAACTCATATTGCACTATACTTCACTGATTTAAGTGATGTTTTTCTTCTTATTGTTTTTGTGGTGGTGGTGGTGGTGGTGGTGGTGGTGGTGGTGTTTTTTCCCCAGAAGCGTTAGCTAAGGGATCTCAGCCCTTTCCGGGCTGGTTCCGGTGGGTTCCGGCGGTGGTGCAGGTTCCAGGGTGGTTGCGGGCGGTTGCGGATGGTTGCAGAAGGTTGTGGAAGTTTTTGTTCTGGTGGATCCGGTGTGGTGGTTTTGGAGGTTCAGGTGTGGTGGTTTTCTCAGTTCAACTGTTTGAAAGTCATGGTTTGTAAATGGAAAATTATGAAGTCGCGCCCGTCGCCAGGTTGAAATTTGATAGGTGTTCACTGGTTGCTGTCACACTTTCCTTACCTTGGCTGTTGGAGATACCTGGGCTCATTTGGGGATGGGTCGAAACCTACTATTCCATACTATTCCCATATTTGGGCGAATAAACATCCACTAATCACCTATGTCAGGGTACCTACGCTGTCCATTTTTTCCCCAACCCTATGCCTTGGTGCGATTTGCCATTGGCCAAACCTACCTCGCAGCCAGGCTAGAGACTCATCAGTTTGGGATACCGAAAGCAATGAGATTCTGAGTCCCATCCACCAGTTGCGCTTCAATCCGTTGGACCTCGCCCAGGGTGAGGCCTATATGGCCGTGAACTGCATGGAGGATGGCAGCGCTGAAACTTGAGTTTTTTTTTCCCGGCCCAAAAAAAGGGTTGATATTCCTGGGTTTCATAGATGGACATATGGGGTTTAGGAATAAACTTTCCGTCAAATTCTCAGCTGGTGGGGTCCATGATGTTTTTTCATTGTGGGTAAGAAAGGTGTCCGACCTCCTTTCTGACCCGACCTGCGCCGCGAGGAATTGCTTGCAGCACCGAAGAATAGTGTCCGAGAGAGCCTGGATGAAGCCAGGGGGGAGATTTCGCGCAGTTTATGGCATTTTCGTTCTAGTCACAGGTAATCAAACGCTTTAAATGGAGGTTGAAATGGGGAAATATTCAAATTACTAGGGGTCGTGTTACCATTTTAACCTCCATCACTCCTCTAGTTTAAATAGGGGGTTACATGGATTTTCCATTGCTATGTTTGATAGAGGGTATGTGTTGATTCCCATGATCCGAATTTGTGAGACAACTTCAACTGGTAATGAAGTTTTCGGTGCTGTGACTTGTGATACCCTGGATCCTTCAATATCGTGAAGGGATGATGGTAATAGAAGCTCCCCGTGATGCACACCAGACATCAGAGATCAACGGTGGGGTTTCACCCTGTTTCCAAGCAGTTTGATGTAGGGTAAGCTGGTTGCCCAATTATTTGGGGTGCCAATTCAGTAGAGCTTTCAGTTTTTATTCATATTTCATATTACATTGGCCCAATTTGCCCATTTCAGGATTGTGAAAGACAATATATATATATATATATAATTATATATATATATAATACGAAACTAAACCCCTATTTTGGTGCCTTAAACGCCCCATTTCATCGCAAGCTTCTCGCAGAGCTTTCCGGTTTTTTGACAGGCGTGAGTCCAGGTGAGAAGCCTTCAATTTTGAGAGGTTCAACAATATGGAGGGTTCCTAAAATGGGGGATCCCCAAGTCACCATGGTTGTTTCAATACTAAGTCATGGTCGTCCATGACTTGGCTGATTTGGGGTTCCGCCGATTTTAGGAAACCTCCATGTATGTGCGATAGTCAGCAGGTTGGATTCTAGACCGAGATAGTCGGATCGTCACCAATCCATTTTCATAGTGATTTGTCATATGGCTTTGTCTGAAGATATGGCACCTCCAAATTCAACCAGGTTGGTCATCATTTTCCCCATTTTCCATGGCCGTTTGGAGGATATACCCCGTTTTCCGACAGACCCATATTTTTTGCTCGTGGGATCACCATTTCCCCACCATGTAACCGAAGCATGCCGGTATGACAGCCGAGGTTGTTGACATGGTGACATAGATGGACCATCCTTAACCTTGGCCAAAAAGCAGGTTGTAACCAGTAGATGATTTAATCTTCCGATCCACCAAAAAAAGCCGACAGATCCACCATAAAAATACCCGGCGGGTTTGGCATTCCTTTCTGGCATTCCTTTCCCGAGACACCCATCAGTTTTCTCTGAACAAAAATCATTCAACAATTATCTGGTGCCAATGGTTTCACTGAGTCTGGATTGGTTTAAGACATGGAAAACCTGGCTTGTCAACCGGTTCTTGAAACCGATAGATTTGCGTTGGATATCGACTCTTTTGATCCCCAGAGCTACTTGCTGCTTCCCTGCATCTTTCATGGATTTCATCAAACCAGCATTTTATTTTTCTGATTCAACTCCAAAAGATTTCCAAGAATTCATGAGACATCCAGAATTTCCCCAACCCCAAGCGCTTCCAAGATGTGCCAAGATGTGCCAAGCCTGCCGGGTTTCCCGAGGATCAACCTGGGGATTGACCTCAGAGGCGAAGCTTGGGATCCATCGCTTCCACGAGGAGATTCTCGCGTGAAGGCCCTGGGAGGATCTAAACCCTGGATGGGGACCATATTTTGAAGGTTTATATTTAGAACATGGACGAAACACTTGAACATTTTGAGGATGAACATAGAAACATCATTTGGTATCATTTGGTTATACGTTGATTTGGCGACGTTGAGCTCGTTGAGCTCGTTGTGAACACTCCACGAGCTGTTGGGTTTATGGTGTAGATATATCGAACAATATCGAACGAGCAAGACACTGGAGTATGGGTTTCTAAACCAACTGGTGGCCACAGTATGGGCTGATCGTATTTCGGCCCCGAAATCGGCCATTTTCATCCTGGATTTGGCAATTTTGGGACGGCTCTACCCCATGTGTGAATTTTGGGACCCTCTGGTAAACGTTTACATAACTATGGAAAATCACAATTTTTAATGGAAAATTCCACTATTTTTATGGCCATTTTCAATAGCTATGTTAGTTTCCCAGAGGGTAATTCAAAACATACCCCAAATTTTCGGGAACCCCACGATGAATGGATCCAACACGGTCCAGAGCGATTCGTTTTTTTTTTGTGTGTCTAATCCGACCGGGGGAAGGGATTACCCTCTGGTAAACTAACACGGCTATTCAAAATGGTGATTTTCCATAGTTATGTGAGTTTACCAGAGGGTAGATGGAGATAGATCTGAATCAGCCTCGGATTAAATCACCGACATGTTCAAGCTCTGGTGATGCCGTGCATGTCTTGGAGGGGTCCTTTTTTGCCAGCAGCCCCAGTATCGCAGCAGGACGTTTTTTTGTTGATTTCTTTGGCCAAGATAAAGGAATCCCATCAATCCAATCCCATCCAAATATAAAAACATCCCCATTGTATGGTCCAATATGTGTACTTTTTTCATCCCTTACTAAAGCATGGTTTATGGCAATATTAGTGCGAAGGGATTATGATGACTCCGCGACAGAATGGTGAGGACATTTGGATCTTTCCCAAATCGAATCAACCTGTGGCATCTCGCATCCGAAAACTTGGTATTTCAGAAAAACCCGTGGAGAATGACCTCATTTTCAGCAGGAAAAACATTGGGATCTAGACATCCCAGTATTGGTTTATGGGAGAATTCGCAGAAAAATTGGGGTGCAAAATCCAGGGTTTTCTGTAGAGGTTCTCTTAAACCAATCCATTGAACAAACAGCCGCGATTTGAGGGAGCCCGGGCCGGTCTGTGCAGCATCAACCCGAACAACATACGGAAAGTCTCGTTGCTGGTGGCCGGGACCCTGATACCATCAGAATAACAACACAATCACGCAACCAAACCTGATTTTTGCAATACCCAAACCTATTGCAACAGCTTTGCACGACTCTTGTTACAATTTTCTACCTGTTATACTGTAGCCATTTCACAACTGAGGCAATGCCTTGTCGTTCCAAACGACAACAAATAAAGGATGTAATTTTGGAATTCTTCATCCCGCAGAGCGATGTGGCATTGAATTCCCGCTTCCAGTTCTGTTGTTACCCCTTTCTGCCTTTGGTCCACCCCTTCTAAAGTTTTAGGTGGTTGAAACTTGGTAATTGGTTGTGAGTCAAAACCCTGGTACCCTTCTATTCACATCAAAATCGTATGAAATAGCTGAGATTGAAGGGGCTTCATTCCGCCCAAATATGATATTTCAATATATTTCATGGGTTTTCTCCCAATTTTCCTGGTGCAAACACCCCTCATCCCCGCCTGCCGTCATTCTTCACCAGGCCATTGCGGAAGCTTTAAAGGTCCAACGTGGCGTCTACCGTCTCCATTTGACGATGCCTGGCGGCCAGGGCGGTGGTGCCGGGGAACTCTGGGGGGTTCCTAAGTCATGGGGGTTGCCCCAAGAGCTGGGTGGTTTATCATGGAAAATCCTATCGAAAACATGGATGATTTTTGGGGTACCCCCATGACTTTGGAAACCACCATATGGGTATTCTTTTTAGAATGGCATGGTTTTGCTAAGCGATCAATTTCACGTTCAAACGCATTTTTAAGCTGATCCTTTTCTTGACCAACCAGAAGAACCAAGCCGCAACCAGGTTCTTGACGACGCTCAAATGGGTATTTCGACCAAGAATGATGGGGATTTATTCAGGGATATCAATGATATCAAAGGACTATATATTTGGACGATTCGCATATTGAGGTTGAATCTGAAACATTATATTATATTAAATTCTCCGCAAACAAATAGAAACATGATTCGATGTAAACCATTTTTTGGGACTTCAAAACTCTATCCTCTTTTTGCATGACTATCCGTTAAAGCAACAAACATGGGCATTGCAACCAACCATAATGTGATATCATAGGAGAACCGTGGTAAAAACGGGGGATCCTGGGACCGTGAGTGTTGATATACTGTAATAGCTGTTTATGATTTTAAATGAACAGTATAATCAAGTGTAAGATAAAGTGATGATAACATGTATCATCTTCCATCACATATACTGTTTATGATTATCAAGTGTGTACTCCTTGGTTGTGATGTGTCTTCTTTTTTGTTGTTGTATGTGTTTATTGTTGCTTTCTGGGTCGTGACTTGGGGTCAACTCTTCACGCTGAAAAGTGTAGTGGAGGTTTCCATCCGGCCACCAAATCATCCGGAAAATGGATGACCATGACTTAGGAACTTGAAACAACCATGGTGACGACTGGGCATCCCTCATTTGAAGAAACACTCTGAAAAAAACCCTCTGGTAAATTAACATAGATCCTGAAAATGCACTATCTTAGTGGAAACTCATCTTCCAACCCCTATCTGGCAGGGTCTATGTTAATTTACTGGAGGGTACTCTAATATGTATTTCACTTCAGAATGACCAGAGAATGGTCCCATCTTCGTCCCTCTGGGCACACATTTGGGACGTTCACCTCACCGTTGAACCGTCAGCGGTTTGCGTTTTAAGCGGAGACAAGCGACGCTTTTTATGGGGGTGCTTTCAACCATACAGCGATTCAATCAATTCATCATTTATCATTCATCATTCATTTCTTAAAAATGATTCAAGCAATGAATGATGAATGAATGATGAATGAATGATGAATTGGTGAATCAATGATGAGTGATGAATGAGGAATGATGAATCAACCATCAGGTAAAATTCTGCAGGAAGGCCCCCCCCGAGGCATAGCTGTGCGTCAACTCAGCGAACTAGGGTCCATGGGGCCGCTTCCTGTTGTGCTTTAATCAACCGGTGGTTTTTCATTCTTCAACCCTGGTGGTTTAACCATGTTTAACCGGGAAGACCAATAAAACTACTTCAACCATGGTTTTTGAGTGAATAACTTATTCATCGGTTGTTTACCCTCTGGTAAACTAACATAGCTGTTAAAAATTGCCATTTATAGTTGATGTTCATTGATTTTCCCATTAAAAATGGGGATTTTCCATAGCAAACTGTTAGTTTGCCAGAGGGTATTGGTTGAACCATGGGTTTTTACAGCCCGGCCCGTCCCCAAGGAAGTCGAAGATTGGTCCCGAGGGGATGGAGGCGCGTCGAAGGGCTTGGGCAGTGGCTCGTGGCGACGAACGTTGGAGACGGTGGAGAGGGAATCAAGCACCGGAAGAACATGTTATTAACATAGGGTGAATGGCTAAGTATTTATATATGATTCAAAATAGATAATTATGTATAACGGTTAATAATTACTATTAAAGATGATAACTAACATATAATATATCATATCAGTGGATTATCTATGAATCAATGGTATAATTTATGTATTATCTATGAATAAGCGGTATAATATCTATGGAATATCTATCTGATACATCTATGATATCTATGGTACAATAGGGGGGTTCCTAAGTTATGGGGGTAGCCCATGGTTTATTTCATGGAAAATCCCAGGGATTGGAAGCCCCCAAATGGCATATTTCTGGGATATTCGTGGGATATACCCTCTGGTATATTAACATAGACCCTGAGAATAGCTATTTTTAGAGGAAACTAATTTTCCAATCCCTATCTGCCACGGTCTATGTTAATTTACCAGAGGGTACTATGGGAGAAAATCTTGGGTTTGTGTGAGAAATGGATCGCCCTAAGTCCCATTCCCTTCACTGGTCAATCATTGTTTTCCCCTTGAAAGTTGCCATGACTTGGGGGTATCAAGTCATGGGGTATCCCCATTTTGAGACAATCTGATATCATGTGGTCATCATCCTGACCCCAATCTGAAATGATCATTGTCAACACCCATATCCACATGGGTTTGTCTGAAATAGGGCACCACCAACATCCAGTAGTGTATCATCATGTTTCTTCTTCAACTTGCATTTTATTTGGTTAAACTGGTGCACCCAATTTTCAGACAAACCCACATATCATGTTGTTATCCAATGAAATAGATGTATCATTTCCAACTATACTATATAGCATTATTTTTTTCACAAGCGGTATGCAGTTCATATTGAACCACAGGTCCGCAGCAGCGCACCCTAAGCTGGTTTCTTATTTCACTTTAGGGGTCAGAATCTTCCAGTGTTCTCTGTTTTCAGCAATTGGCCTAAAAGATGCATATAGTTGGTGGTGTCGTACCAATTTTTCATACTAGCGGAGGAGACATGTTTAAGTTCAACTACGGTGAAATGTTGGTAGAATGTATGAGTGAAGTGACCTAAGATAGGTGGTGAAGTTTGATAAACATGGACACGATGTGCGGCTTCTGCTAAAGAGATTTTGAGCCAGTGTGCCCTTGGTGCACCTCGACGAAATGGTGAAGAAATGGTTCTGAGGGTGAGTGAGGGGTTAAAGCAGATACGGAACTCAGGGCTATCAGGACGGCGAAGTATATGACCAAGCTATTTAATGCGTGAATCTGAGATGCGCAAAGAAGAGGGAATGCAGGTCGGTAGAACTGGGTAGACAGAGAGAGAGAGAGAGAGAGAGAGTAGATATTCGTTTGAACATGGCGAATCAGTGGGGTTGAGGACTCTAGGATAATATGGGCTTTTAACTTGTCACGGTGGATTAATTAGAATGACCTCACGGTGACGTCACTGGAATGATGGTTTACGTATGGGGAATCATCCCCAAATGGCCGGAATTCTGTTTTAGCTATTTTCAGGCTAGTGACTTATTATAATACAGCCAGAATCATATCGCCAGGGATGATTTACTTGGATTGGTTGAAGATGATTTTTATTTTCCAACTGGGAAATCCACCACGTCTGGGGAATCGAAAAATGAGTTATTGAATTATTGTTTATTTTTGGGGGGTTCCTCAAGCAATCCAAATTTATTATAAATTGTGATAAATTTCCCATCCTATTTCTCCCTTCTGTCACTTCCACCACTTCCAGCAGTGGTATGTGCCTTTTCATCACTATAAGGTGTTTCATAAGTCGTACCCCAAACCATTGGTTTTCCCTTTGAAAATGAATCATTTTGGATGATTTTGGGGTCCGTCATTTTAGGAACTCACCAAAATTCAATTACCGCATTGAATTTCCCGCTAAAAAAACAACAGCCATTCAAAAAAAAACTAGTCTATCTCTAGCACTTGTTGAATCTTTGTAAATCTTGTTGCCTGTTAGGAGGACCATCGCACAGAGAAACCCTGGTTGCGAAGTCCCTTGAGTGGAGTTATCCTATGTAAGTGGGTTATAAGTTATAACGCCAAAAACATTCATTACTTGCTACATGGGATGATACTCCAAGTAGTCACCGCTAGTTCATCTTAGTGAACTATAGTACCCTCTGGTAAACTGTTACATAACTATGGTTCAAATCACCATTTTTCATGGGAAAATTCACGAACTTTCTATGGCCATTTTCTATGTCGCAAACGGTTAGTTCACCATCAGTTACAAGGTGAGAACCCCAAATCATAGCTAAGTTGACGCACAAAACTTGGTTAGCCGTTTGGGTTATGGGGGAAATCACGAACTGGTCAATCGGTTTATAAATCAACAAACATCACTGGGGGGCCTCACCATTAGTTACTGTCAATAACCCTGGTGATCGTAAGTCCTCGTTCAGTGGATCATCCCATTTATGAATGGGTGAACTAACAATATTAATCACCATCAGTTACCTATGTGCACAGAACCACAATAGATATTAACATATATTAACTAACTAGATTACATATCCATATAATGATGGCTTATAACTAGTCATATTCGTAACCATCACTAGTTCGTCATCCAACCAGTAGTTATTCACAAATATTAGTCAATATTAGTTAGTTAACTACATCAAGTGACTATAGTGACTATCGTTTCCAACCATCACTTCCCAACCAGTTAGGATCCGTGGGAGCCGATGATCCTTCAGTGGTAGGTGCTGATGGACCGAGTGCTGACCGTGAAGAGCATCAAGGAATTGAACCTCACAGAAAGCTCCCTGGAAGCTGATGAGGTCAAGGCCGGAACTCTGGAAGTTGCATTTCGAGGAACGGGAAGAACGGCGAGGATGTTGGGATATCATATATAAACATAGAAATATATCACATATAATTACATATATATATATATACATGTATCTATGTATGTATGTATATATGTATGTATGTATGTATGTATGTATGTATGTATGTATGTATGTATGTATGTATGTATGTATGTATGTATGTATGTATGTATNATGTATGTATGTATGTATGTATGTATGTATGTATGTATGTATGTATGTATGTATGTATGTATGTATGTATGTATGTATGTATGTATGTATGTATATAGTATATATATATATTATGTATATATAGCAGGTATATGCTTGAAGAGAGATGTTTTTTTATTGAAGAGGTTCAACTAGTTTCAACGCACAAAATTAGTGATTTATCATCTGATCCTTCAAATCCTGGGGATCCGCAGAGGTGAGATGCCGGCAGGGGATAGTCAACAACATATGGAGGTTTCCTAATGGCTGGGGGTACCCTAATAGCTGGAATTTATAATGGAAAATCCTATTAAAATGGATGATTTGGGGGTACCCCTATTTTAGGAAACCTCCATATCCATCAACTATCACATCTTTTGGCTCCGGTTCCAAGTATTCGGAAGACTGGACGTTTGACGATCATTTTGCAGTTCACATGAAATCAGGGTCATTTCGGCAAGGGCTTGGTTTTTGTGGATTATTAGTGTGGCTTGATACGACAATCTCTGAGGCTGTGAGGTATCAGAAAATGTTCACAAAGCGATGATTCATTTCCAATCCAGGATGAATCCACCTTCTAGCAATCAAATATGGCAATGGGAAATCATCATATTTAATAGGTAAGCCGGTAAGCCATCCATTTTTTTGGGCCCATGTTTGATAAAAAAGAGGGTAGGTCACCAGAGTCACCATCGTAATGTGGACGTATCATCTCAGCAGAGTGGACCTCAATTTCTGGGATCATTTCCAGGTGGGCAGTTTAAGCGTCATTGGAAACCAAGGCTAGTATTTTTGCTGGGCAAGAGTCCAATGTTTTTCTTCCGGCCGTGGAAACCATGGAGTGAATGGCCAGTTTTAGTGGCAATCCAGCCTAGTTAAGGACAAACTCAGACCCTTTCTTCCGGGAGATCATTGCAGTGTCGGGGGCCACATGGTGTTAGCTCGTTGAAATGTTCAAATCCCACGATACCATATTTTGGGAATTGAAAACCCATTTACGAACTATTTTGATGTTGACAGGTACCAGGGTTTTGATCCATTTGAAACAGTTTTGATCCAGGAGAGCATACATGGCAGCCCCGGTGGCAGTGAAGGTTGAGGGGTATTGATCACGATTCAACGCATCGTTGCTGGGGATTTTGCAAGTTGAATCACCGCTTTACCCGCTGGTAATTTAACATAGCTATTGAAAATGGCCATTTATAGTTGATTTACCCATTAAAAGTGGTGATTTTCCATAGCAAACTGTTAGTTTACCAGAGGGTATTGGTGGACACACTTTTTTGCTGATTCCGCTTCGGAGGCCCTGGCCGAAGAGTTGAAAGTGAACGATCGCATCAAGACTCTGATTCCTGGCTTCGAATATCAATGGATTTTTTTCTGAAGGTCCAGCGTTTTGTTTTTGAGAGAAAACAGAAGTTCGACGGGTTCAAATGATTTCAAAGTGATGTTCGATGTGTTTTTAGGTACTCCTTTTATAATCTTTCGGAGTGAAGATTTTTCATTTTACGTTTCTTTTTGATTTGCAGTGAAGAGAAACAAGTTTGTAAATTGTTGCAGCTGAGTTGCCTTTTGCTCAGGATTCTGACCAGCAACAGCCTTGGTGACCAGGGGGCCGAGGCACCGGCTTTTTGATGGTGTCTTTTTGCATGGTGAAGGGTGGTTGATGAGTCCAGTTTTTCCAGCTTTAATGGGGTACCCATAGAACCATGAATTGGGTTTGTCTGAAAATAGTGTGTCTTTACATCCATTGGTTAATCCTCATTTTCCCAATTAAATCGCTATAATGGGGGGTATATCATATTTTCAGACAAACCCAATTCAAGAAGTAAGGATTTACCCCTCCAGTAAAATCAGCAAGGCTCTGGGAGATGGCCCATGTACAGATGATAAACATGATGATTTACTTACTAAAAATGGTGATGTTCCAGAGCTATGTTCAATTACCAGAAGGTAAGCCACAATGACCAGGATAGATTGTCTGTACACAGATAGATGATAACGGAGATGGGATCAACCATGATTCATCCTTACATAAGGATATGATGGGATGCACGTGAATGTATTTCCGGCAATTGAAAATTCTTTTTTTTTCGATGAATTTCCCATGAAAAGCTCCAGATAAACTTCGGGGAAAAAATCCAGCCAGGCCTTGGCGGACGGGCTGGCCGTGAACCGCAGTCTCAAGGATCTTTCTTTGAACCAATGCGACATTGGATTTCCAGGTGCTGAGGCGCCCTGGGTTCTGGAGAAAATCAGCAAGCTGCTTCTGCAGTTTTTCCGAGGGCTGAAACATGAGAAAATCATCAAGAACTAAATGGGGCATTTTCAATTGCCATGTTTGATTGCTGGAGGGTATAGCACACATCGTTTGAAGTTGCAAAAAAAACACTTCACACCCCATATTGCAAAATTTGAGGGATTTTGACCGATCTACCTGCAACGGCTCATTCATGGAACGATGAGGCTTCTGCATCAAAACCATTTCTGGTGCTTCTTTTGGGGTTTTAGTTTTGGTCAAGGCATTAGTTGAAGCATCATTTTTTGCCAAATCGTGTGGCTTAATTCACCTTATATAATTATAATTATATAATTCATCTTAACCCCCTAATGTTAGTAAAGCAATGTCATCAACCACGACTATGGATAGATGGTTGAAATCCCAGCCATCGAAATGCGATAGATCCCGTGGGGACGGTCGATCCTGTTGCTTTAAGCAGGCCATCATCCGCGCCTGTGCTATACACCCCAGAATCACTGAGCTCAACTTGCAACAGAACCATCTGAAGGGCGAGGGCCAAAAGGCCGGGTGCTGAGTGTGGGAAATCTCTCAACGGGCATGAAAAATGGAAAACTCATTGAAAAGTCCGGGATTTTCCATTATTTCTTTTCCGGTGCGTTTCTTTTGATCTATAGTCTGTTGGGGGGCCCACTCCATTCCCTGAAAAACGAATGGGCAGACATCAACAACGCCATGGCATCAGCCGCTTCGCTAGGCCTTCCACCAGTTGGTTCAGGAGGTCGTGAAAGAGAAAAAACACCGGGGAGTTCGCTTCGTCGTCCGAGTCGTCCACCGTTGAGGCCCGGGCAGTTTTTGGGGCTGGTGGCGATCTTTATCACCTACCTACGGTTGGATGATCCGCCACTTATTATGGGGTCATTGAATGTCGCCATTGGGGTAAAACGGTTGATGAGTGAATCATAGTGAAATGACAATATTATCCAATCACTAAGAAGTGATGCTTGTCAATAAAACATCACTTCTTGGCGGTTGAAGAATGGTAACTCCTGACTCACTCCGACTCATTTCCCTGAATTTCGGGCGATGGAACCCGACCCCAGTGTTGAAGATCAAATTGATCCCAGTAATCGGTGAAAGGATTTTCCTTTTCTTAGTGGGTACCCTCCAGTAAACTAACATAGCCATGGAAAATCACCATTTTTAATGGGAAAATCCACTATAAATGGTTATTTTCAATAGCTATGTTAGTTTACCAGAGGGTAATTTTTTGAGTTCCATGTAAGTTTTCCGTTTTTATTCTTCTCCTTTGCTCCTGGTGTGCTCCTCTTGCAGCTCGTCCTGTCGGCAGCAATGGATCCGAGCCATATCTCGAGCTCAGGATGCAGTGGAGCACGCCTGGACCCGAACACATACCAGAGAGAATGCCAGACCGAAATCCAGATAGAATGTCAGATAGAATGCCAGAAGCAGTGTCACATAGAGTGTCAGAGTATATGCCACAAAGAATGTCAGATAGATTGTCATACACACATGTGTATATATATATATAATATGCAATATATATATATACTTCCAGATGATATGTCAAAAGTTGTATTTTGTTTTGGATGATGGTTTATACAAAAGCGGGTTCACTTTAGTGTTCGACATGTTTTTCTTCTTGCAAAGGGATGGGCCCCTAGAACCCTATGGGAATCCATGTCGACACACCCAAGCATGTTTTTTTCTTTTTGGGATTTCAAGGGGATATAATGGGGATATAACGAACAATCAAATGTTTGGGTATGTCACAACTGCATCTTCCACGTTTTTCAATGTTCAAACCCGTTGCTGGTCGGTGCTATCAACATTTCCGGTTCTCTTGGCATTTTCCATGCGAAATTCTGCTTATTGCTCGTCCTTCGTGGATGTGCATCCCAATTTGCATATCGTTGAACGTGGTTAGTTCGCTGATTTGTAAATGGGATGGAGTCTACCCCTGTGAAAATATATATACTGTATGGGATCTGACTTCTAAGCAACATGGTAATGGAAAATCCCCATCTAGAGATATGTTTTGCCACTAAACGTGTGGGGTTTCCACGGCCAGAGGTAGGATTACGCGAGGGTATTCACTAGGTTTTTCCTTCAAGTCAGTCCATTTTTTGGGCCGATCTTTCTCTACTTCTACCACAACTTCTGATAATATTTTCAAGTTCAAGTGTTCCATACTTGAAGGGAAGATTTACAGAAACCTCCCAGGTTTGAGGATAAAAACCATTGTTCATTGCTGGTTATACCCCCATCGTTCATCCTTTGGGTCTGAAAATTTGGTATTCCCAAATCCCTACCGTTCATATCTTTTTCGATGTTGAAACTCAGACATTTAAAAAGACCATTTCGAAACACTTCGAAACGGGACGCCCCGAAACTGTGGATGACTTTCAGGTCCAAATTTCGTATTGAAATACGCATGGATGTTTTCCAAATTTCGAGTCGAAACTGGCAAATCAAAGATTTTTTGGTTGCTCGGTCTTGGTTTGATGGTTAAGCAGCCTTCTTAGAATGGTGTATGTTCAACCTCCATCTGTGTTCAAACCTCCATTTTTGGGTGGTTAGCTCCATGTTTTGATGGTCATGGATAAACCTCCTTGCTCGATGGCAAAAAACCTCCATTGATGATGAAACCTATGGTAAAACATCCATTTTTGATTCTTAATCTAATTGAAATTGCTGATTTTCCCTGCCTTCCAAGGGGTGTGCTTGTCAACCTCAGGCCTTGGTTTTTGCTGGCGAACTCCGTGTGAGTCCGCGTCATGAAAACAGTTGGCGCAGGTTGGGAGGTTGGGATTGAACTTCATCTCATCCAAAATGGAGATTTTGTGAAAAATAGGTGTTTGACCCTGAAAAATACGACATTCATGATCAAAATTTGTTGTCTGAGCCTGAAAGATAGAGGTTGAAGCACCAATCATAGGTTTCACAAGGGTTAACAACCCTGAAATGGCAATGTGGCAAATGTAATATTTAAATCCGATCCTGAAATGGTCCCCCCACTTCATATGAGGAGCTCCAATACATTCCACCGGGGTTTCATTTGGAGGGGTATATATATATATAAATATATATATAATATACATACAGATACATAGTTATCTGGGGAGGGGTTTATTTTCAGATTTCTTGGATGAATCGAACTTTTCCGGAACTCTTTGGACAGGTTGAGAATTCATTCAGACTCCGTAGATTATTTGGATGACCCTTTTGCCAGCTTCAAGATGGTCCACTGAGGGGTCAAGGATTCAACAACACGTGGGAGATATAAACTATTTGGAAACTGAGACGATTGCCATGCTGTAGCAATGAAGGATACCTCCAAGCTGGTAGGTTTTCCCGAAAAATGCGTCATTCTTGATGGATGCTGGAGGTCTCTCAATTTTGTCAGAGTTTTGGATTTGCGAAAATGAAAAAAAAATCATGATGGATCTGATTTTGGGGTTCGAGAATGACCTGACCCAATTTCAGTTTCCTTCTTTTTTTCCACTTTTTTCAATGGGTTTTGGATGGTTTTTCCATTGGATCACAGTGGAAGAACGGCCTCCACCGCAGTTTTTCAACGTCCAAAGCCGTCGACGTCAACGCCATGCACCTCGCCCGAGGGCGCTTGGCGGCGTGGCGCGACTGCCGCCGCTTTGGTGCACAGGTGGCGCGGCTGGAACGGCAGCTGGCGCGATCACCGGGCAACGTGGAAAGTCGGAGTCGACTCGTCCTGGCCTACTCCAGTGAGCTGATTTGATGATTACCCTCTGGTAAACCAACAGTTTGCTATGGAACATCACCATTTTTAAATGGGTGAATCAACTAGAAATAGTTAAATCACCATTTTTAATGGGTAAATCACCATTTGAAATGGCCATTTTCAATAGCTCTGTTAACTTATCCGAGGGTAGGTGGTGAAGTCAGGTGGGAATCGTTCAGTCTTGGTTCCAGGTCTTGGCTTGGTAGAACTGCAATGTGGCACAAATTTCATTTAGTACTCCCCAATTGGGGGATCGGGGCATGTTTCTTCTTTTTTTGCCCACATATCACTATGGATCAAGTACTCAGGGAGTGCTCCGGCGATGATTCAGGGGCTGCACATGAATTAGCTTCGAAATAGGATGCTCCTCAAGGGACCTGCACCTTGCAAACAGTCTCATCTTCGATCTTTTAACTTTCGAAATATCTGGATCCATTGATTTTACAGCCATTTTCAATAGCAATGTCCATTTTCTTTCAGAACAGATTGCAACCATTTTTGATGGTAATTTCCCATTACCCACTTGGATCATCCATTTCTTACCACCGTTTTTCAACAATGTCAAATCGCTCCAAAATGGGACGACTCCAATTGACACACACATCAGTTTTGAGGGTGGTCAGACAAATGATGATGGATTGATGCAAGGTGGTGCCCCATAGTTAGCTAAGTTGGTTTATAACTCCTATAACTAGGGTTTATGGTACTTATAACTATAGTTAATGGGGTTTATAAACCAACTTATAACTAGGGGGCACCACCTTGTGTGGATAGCAAATGAAAAAATCGACAGAACATTGTCATAATAACTCCAAGAATCGTGTAGAAGAGGAATATCACTGCTGAGGTTGAGGTCTTTGTAATTTTTTGAAATCTAACCTCAATGATGCAATGACGATGCCACTTGAACATATTTGAAACAGCGGCTCGACCCAGGTGAGTTTGCGAGATGCAATTCCCGAGGAGTTTTGGGCGAGACATCTGCGGAATTATTGGATTTGGCACATCTACATGGCACGAAGCTCTTGTCCAGTGCAGAAGCTGCAAGAATTCAATCCCTGATGGAGGCTCTGTACAACTTGAAGGATCTAGAGCTGTACCCGCTAATTGCACGATTTGCTGTGACCTTGGCTCGCCACGACGAATGTTTGTCGGAATTTGATTGGAAAGGGGAGTTACAGGAACGTGGATCCATGCTTCATTATGAAACTGCCTTGCAACTTCTGAAATCTGTGAACCGCATGGCAGAGGCTCAGGACATTTTTGATGAGGCAGTTTCGTTGGAACGTGGTGGTCGAAGAATGATTGCGTGGACCAAATTTTACCAGACGCCTTCGGTGTATGTGCGAGGATTGAGGCCAGTTTCTGCCTGGTGGGAGCCAAGGGATTTGCCACTTGCCAAGGCAGGGCCGTTTCTGCTTCCGAAGCGGGCGAGTGGGTGAAGATGTGTTCAACATCACTCTTGTTTGTTAAACAGCCATTACGATTAATGTTGGATTATAGGAATTATGATGAATTATATAACAATGTGAAGAAAATAGCAATTGAATGATGATCATGCAAGGTGATGCCCCCCCGGATATAAGTTGGTTTATAAACATCATTTGCTACAGTTATATCCCCCATAGTTAACCAAGTGATGTGTGTCAAATTAGCCATCGTTTGGGGGCATCGCCTTTGTGCCTTGGCTCAAAATCCTTAGGCCTTGGAGGAAAACGTCTCTGAAATCCGTGCTGAATTGCAAGGGCTTCTAGCGAAGGGTGGGCAGATGGTGCTGGATCCAGCGTATCCGCGACTGACTTCAGTGGCTCGCATCCGTGAATCCAGCACTTTCTTTTTTTGTGCTGGGAACCTACTCAAGAACCCATTCGCAACCCCCCAAAAGAATCATAGACATGATTAAAGGCACATCCGGAAATAGCCATCGATTTTTGACTTGTTCTGCAAATTTAACTTGGGGTTTGTTCTTTACAAGGTCCCTTTTGGCAAATCCAGTCATTGGGTTTTGGTGGTGATCCCCAAATCAGCAAGTCCGTTCGGAATGGGTTTATGGAGTGGGTCATTTTTTCCTTTGCCACTGGGAGTATCACATCTGAGGAATCTATATATATTTTTTTAAAGACATGTATTGAATAATGTAGAACATGAGTCACTTACATCAAACTTCCCAAAAAGCGCACTACAAAGACCCGGACTCTTTTTTTGGGAAGACGAAGGCCTTAAGAAAATCCAGGAGTGCTAGAACCAATTATGGGTAAGGCCACAAGGGTGGGACTTAGGGTAGCCAGGTGGATGCCATGACAGCCAGGTGGGTGATTGGGATGTAATTCGCTTATACCACGACAAATGCTGGGACCCCGCTGCTGTCGCACTGGCGCCCAAAACCACCGAACTCTTGCGAGACAGACTGCCGGGACTTTCGAACGGTCTGCCCTACATCCACCACAACACTGAAGAGGCACTGGGACGGTATTTCTTCAGGTGGGTCTGTCTGAAAATAGGGGATACTGTAACCCCAACAATTGCTATTTAATGCGGAAAAAGAATGGCAAACCAAAGATTTAGGGGTACCCTATTTTCAGACAAACCCGTGTGCTTTTGTTGGGGATTGGATCCTTTTTACGTTCTGAGGATGAGTTTTTTGTCAATGGATCAACAAAAACCAAACCCGGACTTAGGAGGCAAGGATTTGATAGAATTCATGGTGTCTGATCTTTAAATGTGGAAACACACACACACACATGGGTATATGGTATATATAATAAAATGGTATAACAATACTATAAATTCAAACAATCCTTGGTTGTAGGCTTGACCCCTTCCATTCTTTATTCTACACCGCCGGTCACCACGTCGCCGACACCGAGCAAGGTCTGCTTCTTCCGGATGACGCCGGGCACGAGAATCTCCATGCACAGCGGGGGCTGTAATGCACGGATCAACCTCAGCCTGGGTCTATTGGGTTTCTGGGCCGATGGCCTTGGGAAAAACATGGGTTGGTCTACGGAAAACCACCCAAACAGCTAGAAAAGGAGAATCCTTCTCAAATAGTGGTAAATGTCTATCTCTTTGGGGAGTTACAGGAAACCATGGACCTTGCATGATTCTACATCCAGCTATTTTGTTTGTTTTGTTGCACCATTTTCCCATCAGTTCTGCCAGGGGTGTGTTCACACCTTTCCATGGCGACAGAGGCTCCACCATCGATTGTTCATCAGAGATTTTGCCGCTTACAAAGGGTGTGATCAATCTGTACTAGAGATATGGGCATATACGAAATGTACTCTATGTGTAAACAGATGAAGTTTCTACAAGGGGGAAACTAAGCCAGTCAACCAATTAACCTGGATTGGAACCGAGATGTTGAGTTCAAGGGCATGAAAAAAAACATCAAAAATGGTCACTTCAAGAGGAGCCGCCTAAGGCGGCCGAGGCCTACTCAGGGCTTTGTGATCCGAGGTTGACACAGACACACACCGTCCTGTCAATCTCTACAATCGTTGATGGGTGAAAAAAAGGTCGTTTTTTTTGCAGTTTATTCTCATCGGTTTATTGGGAAATACATCAGGTAGTAAAGCATAATAGGAATATTTACCAAGCAACCAGTATAATGAGATGGGAAAACGGGCTATTTTTCACGGCCCACTTTTTTGTTGGATGCCCATCCACTATTATCAGGAGTGTTGAAGTGAACATCAGGTCGCCCCAAAGTGCTGGGTAGGAATCCATTTGAGCAGTGGCTGCGAGCGGCTACACTCTGGTGGATCATTTCATGGGGTTGTACCATCCACTATATTGGGGATTATCACTATCCATTATAGGAAAATCCCTCGTAACTAGCCACTATAATGAAAGTAAATATGCACTAGTCATCTCAACCAATTTTATTCCTATTGTTTTCACATTATATCCCAATTAATTAACTATATAGACTGTAGACGGCATTTCGGGGTTTGAACTCTGCTCATTTGATGCTGGATTTTCATGGACCATCATCTTTTAAAGCCAATCGATTGGTCCAAACGGATCATGAGGAGAGTGACAAAATATTGAGCAAGGGCCAAGGAACAAAAAGATAGCATCTCAACATATCTCTGGCCATTTTCACGTTGCCTTCGATTTATGCCTTCCCCCGTTTCTCCCACCTTGGATGCTCCTTGGTGGCCGTGGTGGTTGAGGTTGCAGCGACTCCTTCATCCAAGTTGCCGGGGAAGAGCGGCAGTGGCGGGATGGAGAACTCTTAGCCTTTGACGACAGCTGCGACCATTCCGCCAGACACGATGGTGAGGAGGCGCTGGGTCCCGTCTTGGGGTGGGGATGGAGTTTTTTTTTGGGGTCAAAGTCTGGGAGAGCTGTGATCTACACAATGTTGCTAGCCAAAAAAGTCCTAAAATTACGACAAATGGAGGTTTCCCAAGTCCTGGAGGTACCCCAAATCATCCAAGTCACCTCGCGATTTTAGTATTGAAACAACCATAGTGACTTGGAGATCCATTTAAAGAAACCCGCCATAGTGCGACCCCAGGACCGCTGGGTGCTGCTGGTTGGAGTGATGCATCCGGATTTGGTCCAGCCGCTGGGGCCCGAAGTTCTGAAGTCGGAAGTCCGGGACTGGTCCGTTTCTGTTTTTTTCGGGGGGAGGGGGGCAAACCTTGGAATATCTTTGGAATATCTTTGGAATATGAAAGATTATGAAAGTCGAAAAAGTTGAAACATCGGTTTTCTATGGTTTTCTCTTCCGGGCTTTGTGAACCTTTCTTTTTTCAAACTAAAGTTGGTCCTGGAGGAGTAGTCCTTCTGTGTGTTTTTCCACAGCTCGAGGCATCCAGAGATCTTCCGAGACGCAGGTGTGTGGCGCAGCGAATATGAGTCGTATGGCCCCGAAGTGTGGGAAAAAGAAGTTGCAGCTGCGGAAGTCCGTTGCAGGAAAATTATACGATTTTTGTTGAACATATTTGGTGTGTTTTTTTTTGGTTTAGTGGCTGCGATCTACCCCCAGTTGATGATAAGTGCAGAGGTTGTATATTTCTAGATATGGGGCATAAGCAGAATTACCGCAATCCGTATCAACCAGTACAATGGAATGGCGCAGAGTTTTGAACACGACTCACTTGGGATGTTTGTCAAATTTGAATGAGGATCTTGATCATGGTGCTTGGATCCAAAATTGGCTCGTTTTCGGGATCTTCCAAAAAGTGCACTTTGACCCATACCCAACAGGAGGCGCTCCTGTTTCGCCACAGCTGAGCCTGAGGCTTGTGCTTAGATGTGATTCCAGGCATTTCTTTTGACCAACAGAGGTGGTTACTGGTTGGAGATTGGTAGGAGCATCGGTGAGCTGGTGCTGGGATTGAGAATTTGAGAGCTGAGTTCTCGTGAGTATGTCGTGGGAGCTCTCCTGCTTTGTTTAGATTGTCGGATTTCTGCACATGCCAATTCCTTTTATCAGCAGCTCAGCAGTTTCTTACAGATCCTGAAGATCCCCGGTTTCAAACAAAATCTGGGGTTTAGTGTAGTTTAGTGGTCTTGGGATCTGACTTCATCCCCATTTATTGTTGGGCAAACCTCCAGTGGCAGATTGTTGTAGATTTGCCCATTGAAGATGGTATCAAATTCCAATAATCCCCATTCCCTGTTTGGGTGATAGGGATACTGTATCCCATCTTGGCATTAGAATGATGACTTCTTGTCAGTAATGTATTATAGCATACATATTCATGATCATTCATTCATATATTACATCATTTCAATTCATCAAATCAAGGATGGTATTGCGGATCTACCATCTACTGTTTTTGTTCAATGCCATTGGCCATTCATATCCATATTTCAAGTTTGATCCATATGGGTCATCCACCCATTCATAGGATGACCATAAGCCATGAATCCCCTCTAAGTCGACCATGGTCCCCTCCGATGTCATCATGGCCATGGCTATTGCGAACGATCCCCAAACGAACGACCGAGCGACCTCGTTTGCTGGGAAAATCGGCTTGCTAAAATGGGAAGTGTTCGATACTTAGTAAGTGATTAGTAACCTTAGTAAGTCCCCATTGAGTGGCTTATCCCATTTGTGGGTGAACTAACTGTAACTATTCAAGGGGTGATTCTCCAAATATTCAAGAAACATCGCTGGAGCCTTTGCTTTGCTCAAAGTCCATAACCAAAGAAAGACGCCATGCGGCTGCTTGCCGCGGGCGTGGCAACCACTTCACTAGTGGTTGCCGCGGCGGAACAAGCCATCTGTCCGGAGGAGTGCCATGGGTTGTTTTGCACTTAAAAGGCCCTGATTTTAGTGGATTGGTTCAAGGGAACATCTACAGGAAACCATGGTTTATATACCATCAAATATAGGGGTTTTCTGTAAATTTTCCCTTCGACCAATCCAATGCATGTTCGGATTTTCACCATCAAATTAGCTTTCATTTCAAAACCAGCATCTATAGGGACCTTTGACTGTTGTACATAGCTGTCAAAACTGGTAGCGCCCCAGCCGTGTTCGGAGACTTGGAAAAAGGAGAAAAATGGCATTTGAAACCTCGGACATTAGGTGAATAGGATTCAGGTTCCCTCTATCATTGGATTGGTTTAAGGGAAAATCTACAGGAAACCATGGATTTTCCCATGAAAAATAGGGGTTTCCTGTAAATTTTCCCATTAGCCAATCCATTGACTCTAGAGTTTTCTCCATTTCCGTGAAGTAAACCTCCGATGTTCCGGGTGAAATCCGGGGCCAGAGCCAGGCGCCTCATTTCAGCCAGGTGATCACTACTGGGATCCTGATATTTGTCATTTTTATGGGGTTAAAGATACTGTGCTTGCGAAATCCGAATCACCAGTTGGTAGATGGTTTATAGTTTATCCCGTTATCATCCCATGATTTACAGTGTTTCATAGGAATCCCAATAGTTACCAACTGATGATTCGGATTTCGCAACCATCCACAGTATCACTATTTTTTCCGTTGCATTTTGGTTGCCCCCCTCAAGTTGGATTATGTTGGGATAGTTGCAGAAGAAGGGTTGAGATCCGCCCTACTTCACCATCAGGTTTTAGGGAGTTGACATGATTCGACCTGGAAGGGATGGGTCAAAACGTCAACCAAATTTGGGGGTTGAACATCCGCTTGCGAGTTTATCTCTAGCTATTTTCATGTTCGTCAGGGTGGGTTGCGATCCACAAACACAAAATGGTTGTTTGTGCAGCCATGAAAATGAAATCAGAATTCATCGTCTCCAGTAGTTGGACGGAGATTGATCCTGTGAGTTTCCTTGGATGACTATGGAGTGAATTCCCCAAAAAGCGAACATGGCAAGTCTCATCTCATGATGAAATTGTCCATCTTGGGGGCGAGGTGGGAGAGGTTGCAACTAACATGGAGGCCTAGCGTAGCTGCCCTAACCCCTTGAAGAAACCCGGATTCTCATGGCAGGGTTCTCCAGCCATTTTTCGGAGGAGACTGGAGATGTGATGGAGGCACTTGCAAGGGATGGGGCTGCAGATGGGCTTCATTTGCTGCAGAGGCGCTTCGAATCTTGGCCGAAAAAGTCCGTGCACTGGGATGGTAGAAACATGTAGAAACCATTCATGTGGCAAAGCGAATGATAAAGCTATCGTTTGGGGATGGTTTACAGTATACGATCCATTTATGGTTGTGTTAGGTCGTTTACCTTGTGTTAGGGATGGTTTGTAATTGGGTTTATCACATTGGGTTTTCCACATTAGAAACCATTTTCCCTGCAAACTCTCCCCGGCTGGTGACAGCATGCACCTATGCGGAATGGCTTGGTTTTCAAGTTCACATACGTTCAGCCCTTTTTGTGGGATCGTTTGGGTTTGGAGCCATCCCCAACTTGGTCAAATTTCCCATAAAACAAGAGTGGTTTTTACCTCCATCTGACATGCCATTGACCCTTTACTAAGGCATCCGCCGCCAGATCCCCGTATTGGTGCGGCTACATCTCCTCCAAGTATCATCTCCTGGTGCCTCCCTGCTGGTTTGGCTCGCCAGCTGCCGAACCTCCGGAGGTCGAACCGGGCTATCCTCGCTGGTGCAAACATGTGCCCGAAAGCGTGCGATTCGTGGTACTGCCGTGTGCTGAGAACCACAACTCCACCACGACCACGAGCACAGGCAGCTCTGGTTTGGTGGAGCCCATTGATTTGCAGGAAGTAAAGTCATTGAAGGAGTCATACAGGTGGCCGGCAGAAAATGATGTTTTTTTTTTGTTTTTTGGTGGAAGTTTTATGTGTACCCTGAAGATTCAGCATATTGTGTCGTGGTGAATTTCTTGATCTGGATGGTGATTTCGCTAGGGTCCATGCTTTTGTTCATCAAGGATTTGTCAAACGGTGATGTAAATCATAGTGCCATACTGTTGATTTTCTGACCCACCAATTGCAGAATGTCACACTGGGATTGACAAATCCTGATTGCTTCGGAGGGGAAGCCCAAAAAGTGACCAGTTACTTTTGGAAATGCTTATCCCCATTTTCATCTGCTAGATTTCATTGATCCTGGATCAATATGAGTTTGTGTGAAATTTGGACACCTTAAAGCCTTCAAATCCAATGGTTTATCATCATGTTCAAACATTTTCAATGGCCAGTTAGGGATACCCCCCATTTTTTGACAAACCCACATCATGTTGTCATTGCTGTTGTCATCCCAATTCGAATACTTTGACAGTGACATATCCATCAATTTAACACCATTCTATGAACCAATGGGATTTTCATAGATTTTCCAATGGCCATATATTTTTGACACCGCCTATAACCAAGCTGATATTTGGTAAGTTGGCTCACAAGGCTGGGAACCCGGAGACAAAACCGTCAACAATAGGGATTTAATGGGAATAATCATGGGATAATCATGGGAATATGGTTATAACTATGGCATACTATGGCTATATATATATATATACATACATGTATATATATATATATATATCCGGTTGTAGAGCAATGACTAGAGGTACCCTCCGGCGTCAATGGTGTCCTGGAAAACTCACCATTTCGTGGATCTCCTGGCCAGCGATTGCCAGAGGTACCAGAGGGATATCCTCTGGTAAACTGTTGCATAACTGTGGGAAATCACCATTTTTAATGGGAAAATCCACTATAAATTGCCATTTTCTATGTCGCTACGTTGAATTACCAGAGGGTATCTAGTTTACATCTGGTTCTTGTTCATGCCACCCTGCTGGTAATGAGCTTGTCCGTTTCTATCCGTGCCCACGGTCAATTCCAGTTGGATTGATATACTCATTGGATTCCCATGATTTATGGATGACCATAAGCCGTAAATCCCATGTAACTTGACGCCGTGAACCACCTTGGAGATCTCGGATGGTAGGTCGCCCTATTGGTGCGGCTACATCCAGCATTTGGTGCAATATCTGGTGCCGCCCTGTTGGTTTGGCAAACCGGAGGTCGAACCGCCTGACCTGTCACCGGGTCATCCCAGTTGGTGTAAGCACGTGCCCGAAATGGCGCGGGAGATGGTGTCGCAGTGCCAGAAGAGCACCACGAAGGAGGGACATGGATAGGGATGTGACGTGGATAGGGCCAATGTTGCCTGGAGAAAAATGGATCATTTTTGTGATGTGGGGGGATGAAAATCCAGTTACCAACTATTCTGCCGTTTCACTGCGATAACAGGATTTTTAACCACTGTGTGCATGGTGTGGGGTTGTGGATCATCCGAAAACACTAGCAATGGACAGAAAATCGTTGACCCCGACAGTGGAGGTTTTTACATTGGGGTGTACCCTCTGGTAAACTAACATAGCTATTGAAAATGGCTATTTCTAGTGGATGTTCCCAATAAAAATGGTGATTTTCCATAGTTATGTTAGTTTACCAGAGGGTATTAGGTCAATCGGTTAATCCGATAGACATGTTTGTTTCAGGTGTTCATTCTGGTGGCAGATTCTTAGTGAGGAGTTGGACGAATTATTCCAAGGCCGATTGACCCTGCCATATGTTTTGAGTCGAATGGAACCACAAGAAAGATACTTTATTGCAGAAGGCAGCATTTATATCTTGATTTTACTCACGAATTTCTAAAATTGGTGAACTAAAATGTTTATCCAAGCAGCAAGTTCGAACGAGGTCCCCCAACTAAAATGCGATACTCTTGTCCTGAATTTCCATTAAATCCATACATTTTGTTTGTTCAATGTTTTTGAAATTGACATTCGGTTGTGTCAATATCCGAGTTCCATGTTATACCCCACAATTTTGAGTGTAACATGTTCCCTTACTTGATGCATCCCACTTCGTAAAGGGTCAATCAATGTTAGTAACCCGTGAATCTAGCTGCTGATAACATACAAGTTCTCATCAATCATCGCATAATCCCATGAAGAAATCACTCTCAGTTACTAATTCCATTAACAATCTCATTGATAGTCTTCGATAACTTAGTTTACACCACCTCAGGTCCCATCAAGACTCCCATTAGATCAGTTATATCCCATGATATATCCCAAAAAAACATGGTTCGTTTTGTACCCTCAGAACTCTCCTGGTGAACTCTGAAAAATTGTGGTACCATGGCTCTTGGGACACAACCGACTGGCGGTTCCTCCCACGCATCCCGTTCACCCCGATGAACCGCCGTGGCTTCTCCCATCGATGGCTGGCTTGGGATTCCGGGGATGATCCTCCAAGTACCCTCTTGTAGACTGTTACATCACTATGGAAAATCACCATTTTTAATGGGAGAATCAACTATAAATGGTGATTTTCCATAGTTATGTCAACGTTTACCAGAGGGTAAGGGATTCTTGGGATGATCCTCCAAGTAGTTCCTTGCCAGTTAGTCGGACATGATGAACGCCACAAAAAACTCGACTTCCGAAATCCCAGTGAACTATGCTTATTATCCCCATAAACATCCATTAGCCACAGGTGATCCTCCAAGTAGTCACCATAGAAATTAGATGATGTTAGATATAAACATCCACAAGTCCCATTGAACTATGTATATATATATATACATATATATATATATATATTAAAATCCATTAACTTCATGAAACATTCCCTTCCTTCCATCAACTCACTGACGAAGCTGTTTGGGCTCATGCACCGCTGGACATCGCTGATCACCCGCGCTGGACATGAACGGCGCTGGCAGGATGCCCCCCGGCAAAGCGGGGCATGTACAGATAGAGACAGGCAGATAGGCAGACACAGAGACAGAGACAGAGACAGAGAGACGTACATGTGTAGTCTCTGTTTGTATTTGTTTTTTGAGAAACAGATTGGGGGGCTTTTGATCCGCTTTTATTCAGCCGTCATCTCAATCAATTCCAGCGGTGGCATCGCAGGATGCCCTCGCGATCTTTTGGACACTGCAAAAGAATTCAACGGAACAGCGACTTGGTGCCGGAGCTGATGGGTGGGCTTGGGTAGCTTTCCTACCTGCCTAGGGATATCTGCCGAAGTAATTTCTTGCAATATAAATGGCCCATTTAGTTGCTACGATTTACCATATTTACCTATGATCTACATGATAGTTTGTTTCCATAGCTAACTGTTAAATTACCAGAGGGTTTAGTTTTATCAAGGAAACAACATCAACTGATCAATCAGAAGAAAGGAATTGTAGACACTTCTGCTGAAATTCCATCTTGGGTTGTCCTGAACTGTTTGATAGGGGAATTCAGGATTTCTGACAGTGTCCTTGCAGCAGCCAGTAGCTGGAGAGGCCCATGTGATGTGCGAACCCCTGGAAAATGTCCTTTGTTTTTTTTTTGGCTTGACAAAACCCTGCATTTTTAGAGCCATGTTTCCATTTTGCATTTCTCTCAAACCATTTTGCTTCTTTCAATTCTGGATTCTATGTTCGATTGATCCCCGTGATGCTTGTATTTAGATAACGATTTCTGGTGGCTCAAATATGTCCCTTTTGTTCACCCATTGCTGTTGGTGAAATCGTCCCATTTGGTGGTTCAATCTCCATCTTTAGTGGCTGAAATGGGTATGGCACATGGTGCTTGATGAGTTCTTTTCGAATGAATGGTCCTAAAGGTATTTCCGAGAATTGGTTAGGAAATGGGGCCGGAACCTCTTCAATCGGGCTTCCTCAGAGATAGTCATGAGGATGTATCGGGTTGTTGCCACCGAAACCCAGGTATTCATCCCACCAAACTTGGGATTTGCACTGGGAAGAGGAGGATCTTGACCAGACAAACACATGGTGATTCATATGATTTAGAACGTGCTGTATTCTGATTTTCAGATTTCTTCAAGCCTCATTTTTTCTCCATTTTTCTACTGTTGGTTCAATACCCTTTTGATCCCCATTTTTCACCATGCAACTGCGATTTCAAACACGTTCAATATAGCTTAATCACGCATGAAATCCCCATTTCCTGCCTCAGAAGCCTCCAAAAACTCCATCTTTCCGCCATTCTTTCCATGTTCTCACCATCCCCCCAGTCAGTTTCCCCAGTTCCCCCCAGTTGGTTTCCGTCACGACCATCCTATGCCTAGGTCCAGTCACCTTCACAACGCCTGCATCGCCTCCTGCGCGCGAGCGAGCGCCTGGCGCGAAGCCCTGGGATTGCTGGAGAGGTGCAGTGGCGGCGAAGCCTTGGAAGTTGTGGGCGATACTATTTGGAAAATCTTGGGAGATTTCATGGGATATAGTGACGGACTGAAACTTCGAATGCCGGCAGCCTCCAGGCCAAACTCGCGTTTAGAATGACTGGGAGAATGCCTGGGTAGGTTGATCATTATCAAACATGACTTGCTGGAAAATCCACTATGAACGTAGGTGATTTTTCTCAGCTAGAAACCTCCGTTTATAGAGGATTTCCAATTGCCACGTTTGATTACCGGAGGGTATGTATTATGTATATAATGATATATGTATATGTATGTGTATGTATATATGACTAGTGAATAATGACTAACCCAACATGGTTGATAAAATGGTGTTATAGTTGATAAAGTTGATTGGGTAGTACTTACAACCATCAACCATATGGAGATATAGTTGATAACTGATGGTTGGTTGATGACTAGTTTGGGATTTTACTAGCCAACATCTTGCGGATTGTACCATGAATGCTGCAGAGATATGCCTTTAGCAATCCCCATGAAGGCAGGATATGTTTGACTTGGGGGATTGTTACCCTCTGGAAAACTAACATAACTATGGTAAATCACCATTTTTGCATGGGAAAATCCACTACAAATGGCCATTTTCAATAGCAAACTGTTAAATTACCAGAGGGTATGGCTTGGAGTTTTGCAGATTGGTTGTGAATGGTTGTGATCCGGATGGTCCCTTGCCAGGCATCAGCGGCCGGACATGAAGAGTAGCTTGGCAGGGCTGGTCAGGTTTGTCATCAAAAGATTGGATCGAAAAATGAAAGGGGACTATATAAGACTATATAACTTATACTGTTTAACCATATAAGTCCATGAAATAACTGTTATATAGGTTTTCAAGAATCTTTATAAATGGATCAAAAGGGGCAGGGGACTACATATCCAACTATATAACATTTGAAGACCATTTTCCCATGAAAACCCTCCATTTACCTAGTGGATTTCCAGGCCTGCCATAGTTTTTCCCCCACTAGCCGACGAGGCGACCAAGCACCATTAGTGATAGGGGGAAGCATCGAAATTTGCAGAAGAAATCCACAAAATTTATGAAACAGATCTATCCAGATCTATCCAGATCTATCGGGTTTCATGTGGACACCCACGACGTATCGAAAATTGAACAGCTTCGGCCAGGGCTCATTCTGCTCGTATCCTGGAGCGATTTGATGGCCATGTAACTCCGGAGCCACGAATCGTTGATTCGTATGGCCATGCGTCACTCGAAATGCTAGAAACTACTGTATGAGGTTGGTGACCCGGTTGCTGCATCACTTTATGAAATTCCGCCAGACCAATAATTCATAGTTTTTGCCACCAAAATCATTCTTCGTCAAAGAATAGGCGGTACGCTTATCCCAAACCTCCAAATGTCTTATCGCATTGAAGCCCAAAAGACCCGCCAGAATTATCCCATGTCACGGCAATTCTGTCACCATAAATTCTCAAGTAATGATTCCAATAATTCTCAGTCATCCTCAACAATTGCTATGTCATCTTACAATCCCACTGAATGGGATTTTTTGGAGTCATCATGTCACATTTAAGATGGGTTATTGGCAATGCGAACCATCGGTTTCCCCATTAAAAAATCCACCCATCGTTATTTGGTGGTTCGCCCTAGAAATCGTAAGTGTGTTAGTTCACTCCAGCTATAATTGGACATTGCCCCCAATTAATTGCCTCACTGAATCAACTGGGGTGAAGTAACCTACTGACAATTCCTGGGGTTACCAACCTTACTAACCCTGGTTCGTAAGTCCTCTAAGTGGGTTCTCCCATATGCACATGGGGTGTAGGCAATCATATGCACATGTTGATGGTCCATATTATTATCCTACATCTAAATGGATGTACATCGTCCATGTCTAGACCGTTGTAACTACGGTTGCTAAGCAGTTCAGCGGTGTTTAAAACCCATGTTGGTTGATGATTAGTTCGGGGATGATACTATCCAGTATATTGAGGCTTATCACTGATCACTATCCATTATAGAGAAAATCTACTCAATAGCCAGTCTAGTGAAACAACATATGCACTAGTCATCTGGACCAAGTATACTCCTTTTATTTTCCCATCAAATATCCCACGAAACTATAGGATACTATAGTTATTTTCCGCCTTAAACATTGGATGAACCACCAAGTATTGCATCATCATTGTCCCAAGTATTACATCATCATTGTCTCATCATACCAAATCGGCTTTCATTATTTGTCCTAAATGGACGATAGTGCGGAATAAACCTCTGCTGAACCACCAAGGTTGTCACCTTTAGTTAATTACAGTATATTAGGTGACTATAGATGTTCATAAGTTCATAAGTCAGAACCAGCAAAGATTTTAACTAAGTAGATCATCCCATATATTATATAGATAGCTTATAACTATAGATATTAACATACTTGGGTACTACTAGTTGTGAGATATTATAGATCTTTGTATCATAGATATACTACTAGTTGTATAGTACCAACATTATTATTATTATAGTTGTCATAGATGTACTAGTGACTATATAGATATTGATATCGATATGGTTGTCTATAGATACTATTAACATACATATATAGATAACCATAGATGATCCCATATAGAGATGACTTACAACTATAGCTCACCACTTATTATTTGCACACTAGTACTATTACCAAACATTATTAGATATAACTTAAAACCCAGTTAGCATCAGTTGACTAATAGATAGAGTACATCTATAGTTGTATTTTATAACCAACATTCACTGGATTGGTTTATGGGAAAATTTACAGGAAAGCCCTATATTTCATGGGAAAATCCATGGTTTCCTGTAAATTTTCCCATTAACCAATCCAATGAAACATAGATAACCATAGATAAGCACTAGATATTATCATCCCCTTTTCCAGCGAACGATCGAGGCTTTGGCGCCGCAGCTTTTGCGCTGCGCTTTCGCGGCGACAAGGCCTTGGAGCTGCTGATGCAGATGCAGCAGGCGGGGGGCAATGGGGAGCAACGTTGGAAAACGTGGGAAAACTGTGGGAAAAATTGGAGAATCACCCAGTTTCTTGGTGGTTGAACACATGTTGGATAACTTTTTTGGGCAGCTTTCATGAATTTTCGAGGCAACAATTTTGCGTTTCTTTTTTGATCTCTGAAGAGGAGTGTCAGCATCAAATGTGGACGGGTTACGTCCTTGGGTACTCCCACCATTAGACTTGGATGCTTGGATACTCAAAATTGCCAGAATCCAGAGGTCCGTGAACCTTTGATTTCCAATACAATAGGCAAAATCCCCTAGGGCCCTTCGGCCCCTGGGCGTCAAGGGGCAGAATTTGCCTGGGAAGCTTCTCTAAAGGTGGATTCCCCTGTCAGTGGAAATGATGACATCTTGAACATCTCTCGAACTACCAATGTATTTCGATATGTTTACACATAAAAAAAATGAAGCAGCTGTCAATAGGCAGATCCCCCCGATTGTCTTGTCCTTAACCCATCCCCTTGATGGCCCTCACTGCGCCGTCATTGTGAATGATCGCTTGGATTGAGGGAATCATACCAAAATGACCCAACAATTCATAGTGATCAAATTTAACCACTGATTCAAACAGGTTTGCGCCACAGATCATATGACCTTGCCCGATATTAGCAATAAATCTGGGTAAGTTGTAGCGATTCCAGGGGCGGCTGCAACCAGATTTCGTGGTGCGCACGGCTGTGGCCACTGCCTGCGAAAGAGCCTTCATGTGGGAGGCTGACCGTCTGGAGTTGGTTTCCATCAAAGACCACCAAGTCAAGAATGTGTGTAGCCCACAGGGGGGTACAAAAGCAAGCATAATTGATATGTGGGGGTACACTGGGATAAGTGACGCACTTCATATATATATATATATTATATACTTATATGTATATGTATATTCCATGTATATGTATTTGTATGTATGTATATGTATATATATATATACGTGTATATATACATATGTATATATATATATACATACATATATATATATACACATACATACGTATATATATATACATACACATACACATATACATACATATATATATAGGTATATGTATATATATATAGGTATATGTATATATACACATATGTATATATATATATATATATGGGGTTGTTTGAAAGTAGGTTATCATCATTTTCCAATTATTGTAAGATTGCAATTTTTGGGTGGTCAATCCCCAACTTTGAGACACACCTATAATTACTGTACCATATCATGAGATGGTATAGATTGGTGTTGACTCTTGGACCACCCCAAGCGCAGTTTAGGCGGGAAACCCAGTTCTGGATCAGAAAGACTGCAGAATCTACTCATACATAATGACATACAGGAAACCATTTCAGCATCATCTGTCGTTTGTGTACCAGAAAGGGGTGAACATCCAGAGGGTTCGCGTGTGATTTTCGCACGCGCAATGTAGGGAATGATTTCCCGGGAAAACATCGTATCCATGGGAAAACATCGTATCCATGCTGAGGTTGTACCCGTCCACATGTCTGTGGTGGGAACTTCTCAAGTTGTGCTGTGTGCCGCTTAAGTCACCATTTTTCCCCACCTGCCAGGTGAGGGTCACTAGATTTTATAAGAGCGGTCGCTCCGCTTCCGCGCCTCCGCGCCTCCGCGCCTCCGCACTCCCGCCGCCTCGCCTCACCAGCTCCAGCTCTCAGTGGGCAGTGCCGGACGTCATCTGCCAGCTCCACATCGCAGTGGGCACTGCCGGACTTCAACCGCGAGCTCCAGATCCCAGTGGGCACTGCCGGACTTCAACCGCGAGCGCCAGATCCCAGTGGGCACTGCCGGACTTCAGCCGCGAGCTCCAGATCCCAGTGGGCACTGCCGGACTTCAGTCGCGACTGCCAGATCCCAGTGAGCACTGCCGGACTTCAACCGCGAGTTCCAGATCTTAGTGGGCATTGCCGGATTTCAACCGCGAGCTCCAGATTTTAGTGGGCACTGCCGGGCTTCAGTCGCGACTGCCAGATCCCAGTGGGCACTGCCGGGCTTCAACCTGTATACATGCCAGATTGACTGCCAGAAAGAATGTCAGATAGAATGCCAGAAAGAATGCCAGAAAGAATGCCAAATAGAATGCCAGATAGGATGCCAGAAAGAATGCCAGCTAGAATGCCAGAAAGAATGCCAGGTAGAATGCCAGATAGAATGCCAGAAAGAATGCCAGAAAGAATGTCAGATAGAATGCCAGATAGAATGCCAGAAAGAATGCCAGATAGAATGCCAGATAGAATG
>BGPT01002270.1:6627-53970 GCA_003297045.1 Symbiodinium sp. clade C Y103 | reverse complement strand
CTCCCAGGAATGTCTTCCCAAGAGTGTCTTCCCAAGAGTGTCTCCCAAGAGTGTCTTCTCAAGAGTGTCTCCCAGGAGTGTCTTTCCAAGAGTGTCATGCCAAGAGTGTCTCTCAAGCGTGTCTCCCAGGAATGTCTTCCCAAGAGTGTCATGCCAAGAGTGTCTTGCCAAGAGTGTCTTCTCAAGAGTGTCTCCCCAAGAATGCCATGCCAAGAATGTCATGCCAAGAGTGTCTCCCAAGCGTGTCATGCCCAGGGTGTCTTCCAGGAGTGTCATGCCAAGAGTGTCTCCCAAGCGTGTCATGCCCAGGGTGTCTTCCAGGAGTGTCATGCCAAGAGTGTCTCCCAAGAGTGTCTCCCAGGACTGTCTTCCCAAGAGTGTCATGTCAGGAGTGTCAACAAGGTTCGTGTGAGCATTCGGGTTCGTGGGCTGCATCTTGTTCTTTTCGGTGCAAAGTTGCCTAAGTAGACAAAACAATGTGGACTTTTTCGGGTTTCCAATCCATGGGGGTACCTCTAAATCATCCACTTTGTTCTAAAGATGTTCCACTATAAACCAACCAGCTATTGGGGATCCCCATGACTCTGGAAACCTCCATGTCAAGATGCAATTTTGAATGGTGGGGACTTATTCCAAACAAACCTGATTTGCTTTTGGAGTGGAGCCCCTCAATTCAACAACACACAGCTTTTGACAAAATAAGGAGCTATATGTATATATATATATATATGATGATGATGCATAATGTAGATAATATGATATATATATATGATGACATACAATGTATATAATGTATAGAATATATCTGATATAAAATGTATACAACATATACATATAATATCATATATATATATTGTAATATAATATATCATAATTATATGATATAATATGATATAATATATATAATATGATATATTGTTATATAATGTAATGAAATATAGCAACATATAATACAATATAATATAATACAATATACTATATCACATAATACAAAATAATATAATATGATATAGTATAAAAAAAACCTTACAATACATGGAATATGTGATATGTAATATGTATATACATATACTAATATATATATATATATATTGATATATATATATACATATTAATATACATATAGACATTTGTTAATATTACGTTATATTATATTACATTATATGATCTTATATTATATCATTTTATATTACATATGATATATTATATCATATTGTGGTATACATATATGAGATATATGATATATAAATATATATATATAGTATATATATAATTAAATGAGACAAACAATTTACCACTGTTTAAGTGAGGTTTTACCGCCTTTTGTCTCCCTTGTGGGTACAAATCTCATCGAAAAGTCATGGTGCCTGAAGGCTTGGTATGGATCTTCGATGGCATCCTGGATTGGATGGATGCAGGGAACGAGCTTAAAGGCCGCGTGGAGGCGGGGGGGGAGAGGATGGGGTGTACCAGGGCCATGGCGCGATGGCGAGATATGGCTACGATGGCGAACAGAAGAACGATACTCATCAAATCTCCAACAAACATCGAACGATTCAATCATCGAACTATTGGGATTAAACAGAACATGGGAAGATCATGGGGATAATGATAAGATCTATCAATATCATTCAATCGAATTGGTTTGACATCTTTAGCGAATTTACCTCCGTATCTGGGGTGTTGGGAGCAACCCTGCCCAAGAATAACAAGACTTGAGATCACATATCTACAGTAGTTGCTATTCATGATTGGACATACCACGGATTGTAGATCCACTTCTCAATGTTTTTTTTAACATTTTTTGAGCCATTCTCAAATGGGGGAACCATGAAAACCAGTGGTTGTTTGGACTCTGGGTCGGTTCACTCTGATACCCTGATGGCATGTTCATCCTCATCCCCCCCATTCACCTGAAAAATAATACTGCAACAGATATTGACACATCCCCATGTCAAAAGATTAGTTCACCATGATGGTGATGCCGGTTTTCACATGACAATAGCCTAACACGATGCTGATAGTGTGTTCATCCCCAAATTGATACAAGAAATGACAGATATTGACCAATCGCCCTGTCTCATGTCTAACACGTCGAGACCTCCAACTCCACATCTCTCGCCTGCAACGCAGTCGTTCGGCTCAAGTTCCATCTCGAAAAGAGCGCAGCCGGCAAAACCCTGTGACCCTTAACAAGAACAGGTCGATGTCAACCAGCGCTGCTGTCGGTTATGTAGAGCCAAATCATGGCTCAGATTTAATTGATCTTTCTGTACAATGCCTGAATGGTGAAGGATGCATGTTGAAGCTCAGTGGTTCCTGTACTGGTTTGGAAGTGTACCAGATGGTTTCAAAGCGACTGCCTCCGAAGAAAGGTGCAAGACTCACCCTGCATCACCTTGACTCACCTCTGATACTGCACAAAGAATTGCAGGCCCAAGGCATCATGGGCAAGGCTGCAACACTCTCGTGCACCTATATTCCAACATATCTCTATGATGCGTGGCGTGCTGTCCAAGGTCTGCCAGTCTCTCAAAATGAGATTGCACTACAGGGAGTGACATGGATATCAGGTGCAACAACTATGAAGTATTTGCGCCATCTACCAGAAAGCCTTGAACACTTGACATTTGGAAGTGGGTTTAGCCAGAGCCTCGCAAGAGTGACCCTGCCAAGCAGTCTTCGGACCTTGACATTTGGCTATTCCTTTGACCAGAGCCTGGAAGGAGTGACCCTGCCAAGGAGTCTTGAGACCTTGACACTTGGCAGTCGGTTCAACAAGAGCCTGGAAGGAGTGCCCCTGCCAAGCAGTCTTGAGACCTTGACATTTGGCAGTCGATTCAACCAGAGCCTGGAAGGAGTGACCCTGCCAGGCAGTCTTCAGACCTTGACATTTGGCAGTGGTTTTGACCAGAGCTTGGAAAGAGTGACACTGCCAAGCAGTCTTCAGACCTTGACATTTGGCGATACGTTTAACCAGAGCCTGGAAGGAGTGACCCTGCCAAGCAGTCTTCAGACCTTGACATTTGGCCATACGTTTGACCAAAGCCTGGAAGGAGTGACCTTGCCAAGCAGTCTTCAGGCCTTGACATTTGGTTTTGAATTCAACCAGAGCCTGGAAGGAGTGTCCCTGCCAAGCAGTCTTCAAACCTTGACANCTTGCCAAGCAGTCTTCAGGCCTTGACATTTGGTTTTGAATTCAACCAGAGCCTGGAAGGAGTGTCCCTGCCAAGCAGTCTTCAAACCTTGACATTTGGCAGTGATTTTGACCAGAGCTTGGAAAGAGTGACCCTGCCAAGCAGTCTGCGGACATTAACTCTTGGCAGTCGTCTTCGGACCTTAACTCTTGGCAATCGGTTGATTCTGCCAAGCGGTCTTGAGACCTTGACATTTGGCAGTCGGTTCAACCAGAGCCTCGCAAGGGTGACCCTGCCAAGCAGTCTTCAGACTCTGACATTTGGCAGTCATTTCAACCAGAGCCTGGAAGAAGTGACGCTGCCAGGTAGTCTTCAGACCCTGACATTTGGCTGTGATTTTGACCAGAGCTTGGAAAGAGTGACATTGCCAAGTAGTCTTCAGACCTTGACATTTGGCGATACGTTTGACCAGAGCCTGGAAGCAGTGACCCTGCCAAGCACTCTTAAGACCTTGACATTTGGCCATGCGTTTAACCAAAGCCTGAAAAATGAGACACTGCCTAGCAGTCTTCAGACATTGACGTTTGGCTATTGCTTTAACCAGAGCCTGGCACGAGTCTCCTTCCCAAGGGGTCTTCGGATCGTGACATTTGGCAGTTGGTTCAACCAGAGCCTGGAAGGAGTGACCCTGCCAAGCAGTCTTCGCACCTTGACATTTGGCTATTGCTTTAATGAGAGCTTGGAACGGGTGTCCTTGCCAAGAAGCCTTCAGACCTTGACATTTGGCGATAAGTTTAACCAGAGCCTGGAAGGAGTGACCCTGCCGAGCAGTCTTCAGACCTTGACATTTGGCGATACGTTTGACCAGAGCCTGGACAGAGTGACCCTGCCAAGCAGTCTTGAGACCTTGACATTTGGCAGTCGATTCAACCAGAGCCTGGAAGGAGTGACCCTGCCAGGCAGTCTTCAGACCCTGACGTTTGGCTCTGATTTTGATCAGAGCTTGGAAAGAGTGACCCTGCCAAGCAGTCTTCGGACCTTGACAGTCGGGATTAGTTTCAACCAGAGCCTGGAAGGATTGACCCTGCCAAGCTGTCTTGAATGTTTCAGCCAGTGTGCGGTCTTTGTGAGTAGTGTGTGATTTGCTTCTGAAGGAGCCTTGACTTAAAAAATAGTTCTTCTAAGGGAAGGTTCTCCCTGGATCGAATGTGCACATTGCAGGTCCACAAAGCACCGGGATGAATTTTGGTCTTGAAGTATCATCCCAGTCAGCAAGTGGTGATATAATTGATATATCATGGTTACATACTCATGGCTTCTTCTCTCTATACATATACATATATACATGGCTGCAGCTCAAAATGTAAGGTCTCGATCCATACCCTGGACCCACAGGCGATCCATACCCCTGATCCATACTCTCGATCCACACCCTTTTGAAGAGATTGAATTCAGATGAGACCATTTGTGTAATTAACTCCTTCGTTCCATACGTCCGAATCACCGCGTAGCGATCCATACAATACCTCGTTTTTGAGCCATAGCCATATATATGATCACACAGTATAAGTGGCAAATAAGCATGGTGTAAGATGGTTTGAAGTCCCCTACCCAGGAACTACTCCAACTATGAGATGTTTATTCTACACGTTTTTTTTGGGGGTCATCTCCATTTGTGCTGCGATCTACTCATGCAACAGCCCCTGAGTTCTTCGGCTAGCCTCTCAGCTTCCTGCTGAAAGATCCTCAAATCAAGCCAGGGCTTGGCTGTTCTGTTTTGTTGTTGACAGTTGGTCGGTCATGACCAAGGGGTTTGGGCTGATATAGTTGAGCTGATCCAATAGGATTGAGCCAACCCAAACTAGCGATGTAACCCAGTCCAACCATTGCTGTATCCCCCTTTGTTGCGCCCTGAATTCTTATTTGTTTTGCTTACTGGAAGAGGTCTGAAAGCAATGCTTGAACTAGACTGCAGACATTCAGCCACATGCAGGAACTGGAAATGCGGCGCAAGACTGAGAAAGTTGAGGGGGTCGAGGAAGTGAAAAAACAAGCAGAAGATCGACACAGGACAACTGATTGGAAGTTTATTTTTGTGGTGTTAGCCATTTGTTGGGCATATTCTTTTATGGAGGCCAGAGGTCGACCCAATAGCCAAACAGGACCCAGAGCCAGAAAGCGATGTGCCAAACTTTCAGCCCCAGGGGACCAAAGATTTTGAGGGCTTTCAACAGCTACTGGAAAATACTTTAGCTAAATTCTTCAAATCTATGGTCCCTCGAGCTGCCATTTCTGGTGATTTCTGGGCCTCGTTTGGGGTGCCCATTAATTGCTGACAGGCAAAGCAAGGAGTTATCTCCATGGAGCCCATTAATCAACAGGTGGTTGGTTTCAACGTCTTACTCTGCCTGAAACAATCGCGGTTCAACCGCCTGGATTGCTGGGGATGTCTCATTTCCTCTTGAGTAAATCCACCTGAACTTTCAAATCCACCAGGAGAACTTTTATATACCTATCTTCTTTGGGGTGATTCTCAGGCAGAAATCTCATGTTTGAATCTGTATGGAATTTATTGACTGAATTCCTGTCTCAGTTCATGATAGGAACCAACTCATCCATGTTCCAGTGCCTGTTGGGCCATGGCGACCTTTATCTTGGCCACGGGGAGGATCTATTTTCAGACGTGCGATCGAAAGGATGCGAATGGATCCACGTGTGTCCCGAACTGTCTTGCCAAAGATGTGGACAGAGGAGTCAGCAGATCGTCCTTTGAAGATGAGTACCTTGCAGTGCATGAGGATCATCTGGTGAAACCTCAATCGGAATCGGGAAATTCAAAGGGATTGAACTCTTGACTCAAAACCGACATGAAAAACTGGTTGGTACCCCCTTTTTTGGATTGACATTTTTGATCCCTGACTCACCCGGCTTTTTTTTCAGAAAGTCTCGCTACTACCAGGGCCCCAGTTTTCCACATTTGTGGAAATGCACAGTTTCTTCTATTCATATTTCATCATATTAGATCATATGTTGCACACCACTTAAGTTATTTTTTCCTGGACAATCTAAACCATAGAAATACAATTGCATGAACAAGTTTATTTGGTGATGTCAAAAGGGCACTTGCTTAAGAAATTTACTTAGCTTGTCTCATTGATCATTCTTAGAATCTAGTTGGAATTGGATTTGAACCCTTGAACTTCTTATCCGTTTTATTTTTGTACATGTATACATTGTATTGTTGATGTGGATACGCATGAAGCCGGTGATAGCGATGACGATGAGAATGTTTACTTGGAGATAGATATCATAAAGGTAATCATTACTTCATGTTATCTCAAAATTGGTGATGATTATTACTTATCTAACATGCTCTGACTATAGTTAAGCACCAAAAAAGCGTAAATTATATTTAAAAAAGCCTCAAAAAAACACGTAACAATGGGGCCCTCACAGCGAGACACTCTGTTTTTTTGGGGCTTTACCATGGCTTCCCTGCCCCAGATCCCCAAGGTACTCCAGCTGGGAGCGCGAGTGCATCACCGTCCCTTCCCTCTCTCCCGACTTCGGTTCCCGCTGCGGCACCCAACTCAGCGCGGTCTCGGCGCCGTTGGAGCTGCCTTTGGAGGTGGAGCTGAGGCAAAGTCCCTATGAATGGACGGCCAAGCGAAGTGAGGCTGGGGTTGGGATGGAATTTCTTCGGGTAAATAATGATCCAAGAAAACTTGTGGAAAATTTGGTGTTTGTTTGAAAATCATCTTTTTTGGAGATGTGGATTCTAGTAGGAACAACAAATTTCGGATCTTGGGTATAATTTGACCAGTCAACCCGGTGAGCCCTCTGATTTTCTTTGCCGAAGCGATTGTTCTTACACCAATAAGTCCTCATTTTCTTCCAGTTGAATCCCCAAATTTGTTTTTTGTATTTCTTTGAAAAAGCAAGTTACCCATCGTTTGGGACCTCTTCCCCTATGTTTTCCTTGATTTTCCAGGTGATCTACCTCGAACTCTGGGGCGGCGGCGGTGGCGGTGCCGGCCCAACCCACGTCCCCACCGGTGCTTTCACCCCCAGCGATGCCTGGATCTGCGGTGGTGGTGGCGGTGCGGCAGCGGCGGTGAGTCTGACCTGGAAGTTGGAGAAGGGACAGAAGTATCGCATCGAGTTCCTCGGCGACTGGAGGATCATTTTCTAGGGATTCTAACTGATACCCCCTGGTAAACTAACAGTTTGCTATTGAAAATGGCAATTTATAGTGGATTTTCCCATAAACAAAAATGTGATTTTCCATAGTCATGTAAACGTTTACCAGAGGGTAACTGGTAAGTAACTCTAGTTTTTTTTTTTGTTGCCATCTATATATGGGATAAACCACTGAATGGGGACTTACCAGCCAGGGTTACTAATCACCTAGTAGGTGGGATGGTCCTCCAAGTATTAAGTGGTGAACGTAGGAAGCTCTTCGGAGCTAGTTGAAGCTACGAATGGAGTTTCGCAACCATCATACTATTATCATATTGTTGATATGATGGTTTCTGATTGTAACAATGATGGGTATGTTGTTATGATATGAAGATAGAAAAACACAATGCATGTATATCTAATGCATACGGATGGATATGATCGGGTATATATATATATTATTGCTATAGTTCTAATTCCTCGGCGATTCCGGTAGGAGTCATTGAAAAATCCATGAGAATCCAATTGGTTGACACAATGGGGATATTGACTAGTGACTAATGGATTTTGATTGGCATATTATTAGATACAAGTAGTATAGTTTAGCAACAACAACTGGACATTTAGGCAACAATTATGGGTATGTTGGGATGTTAATCTCTGGGGATACAAACCTACCACAATGGGTATACCATTGTGGTAAGTCAGTAGCCATACTTCCAGAATTGAGGTAACATTGTTTTTAAAACCTTTTATTATTGGCTTTTGTGACAGCGGATTCTAGTGTCTTTTCTTCATCATTATACCCTCTGGCAATCAATTGGGGCAATGGAAAATACCCCATTAATAGTTTCGCTATTAATAGTTCGCTATTTTCATTGGGATTCTACCTGGGGTATTTTAAAGTACTGTCTATTTCATTTTAGGGGTTCGCCCAAAAAAAATCGTGAATCCCATCAATTCCCTCAAAAAACTCCCGATTTTATGTCATGATTTTGCCAACTCGTCCCATTCCCCGTTCCACCTCTTGGTGGTGCATCCCATATTTTTCGTCCATATAGTACGGATATTTCCATTAAGCTGGCATTTCTGCTAAGGTTATAGTACTCACTTAGGATGCATGTGGTGCACATCCAAGTATACCATCATAGTCACATTCTATCTCAATATATCTGAATGAAATCCCATCATTTTTTGCATCTTAAAGAAGTGAATCCCCATTGAAAAAACACCCAAATTGGAATCCCCTATACCCTCTGGTAAACTATGGAAAATCACCATCTTAAGGGTAAACCAACTATAACTGGCCATTTTCAACCGCTATGTTAAATTCTCAGGGTTTCTCCCCGAGGATCGGCCGTGGCGGTCCTCCGGGCTCCGCCGGCGGCGCCACGCGCTTCCTCCACGGCCACAGCGTCGTGGCCGCCGCCGGGGGCGGCGCCGGCGCACCTTCGGCGCTGCATGGGGCGCTGCGCTTCGCGCCCGGGGGCCGCGGAGGGAGCGGCGGAAGCGTGGCGAAAGAGGTGGATGTGGTGCCAGGTCAGGGAAGAAATGAAGGGAAGAGGCAAAACATGAAATTGTGGATGATTCTTAAGTTTTTGGGGGGATTGAAAATTGAAAGGTTCTTTTTTATTGCGGTTGAGATGGGTATTCTAGATCGATATTTGTGGATCAATGGACTGTTGACTTCACTTCTGTCTCCAGGTATGGATGGCCAGAGCAGCAGATCCAGTTTGAGGCTTCCGCCTGAGATCTTACCCATTGATCCTGGTGCCTGGCATTCTGGCATTCCCCAGGCCAACAAAAGCTTCACTCGGCTGCCCTGCACTGGACGCCCGGGAGGGAGCTGTCTTCATAAACCTGATTTTTTCCTCGTTTGTAGCACTGAGTTGGGCTGCTCCGGATGCATACAGAACTCTTCCTCGGCATCTCCGGTGGGAGCTGAAGATCTCAAGGTCTTCCGTGAAGGGCAGCTGTTTCGTGGAGAAGTTGCCGGTGGCACAGCTGCCAGTGGCTCTGGAGGCGTGTTTCGCAACGCTGGCCATGGTGGGAACGGTCAATGCAGCGCAGTGCGAGTCCTGGGCAAACAGCAGCGCAGGGTGCAGGTGGTGCCGACCCAAGGGGCTGCAGGCAGGCCGGGGTTGGTCAGCATTCGAAGCTGTGGAAGGACCTGGAGTGACTGGAGTGCAGTGAAAAAGGTGGAAGTGGAGGTGGTGGGAATGTGGTACGCCCAATAATGAACCATCCCCAAATGACATGGGTGGTATAAACCATCCCCAAGTGGTAGGATTATTTTTATTGGGTTGCCCACATCAATGGGATATGATGGGATACAATTGTGAAAAAGATGTTTACAGGAATTTCAACTTCAACCATCATAATTTGAAGAATCATGGGGATATGGTCGACATTCGACCTTCGAAGATGCTTTGTGAATGCTCTGAAATGGTGGTATAACTGTTATACCACCAGAACAGTGGGTTCACAAAGAATCTTCACAGGTTTCACAACAATGCGTGATGTGCCCACAGTTTGAGTCCCTTTGAAGAATGTCCTCCTGTTGGAGCACAGATCCATTGTATCCTTCAGAGCCGCGATTTGCTGAACACATTTCAGGGCTCAGATTTCAGGACCCTATTCGGCCCTATTCCAGAGCATCCAGTTGACTCAGTTGACCAAAAAATATCGGATCATTTGAGCCACTCTGTAGAGGCTTTCAGACACCCCCAGGCATTTCTGAGGTTTTCTGGGATGATCTTAGCACCCCAGGTCGGTGCTGTGGTTCTGTGGCCAAATTGACTGAAACAAGAGGTCAGTTTGGGGGGGTTTGCCAGAGTTATGAAACACTTAACCCCCACATCTTAATCCCATTCATTGCATATTATCATTGAATATATATATATATATGGCTATGGTTCAACATGATCAACCCTATAGTTGGTTGGTTTATGTTCATTTACCCATAAAAAGGATCATAATTTTGGTACCATAATTTTGAGCCATAGCCATATTATATATATATATATATATTATATTATGGTCATACTCACCCAAGTTTTCTCGAAAGGAACCAAATAGTTCCCGCCAGTTCCTGTGGGTGAATCCCCACGAGCCGCTCACCCGAGCGTCGGAGCAGAGCAGTGCTGTTTGATGCTACAAGAGAAGATGTTTTCCAGACATGGTTTCTACAAAAGATGGTTGTGAACTACCAGTAATTTCACATAGATATGTAAATCAGTAGTTTAATTAGGAAGAAAACGCCATCGATCATTTGGTGAGGGAAAACATAGTCTATTCAATATCTGGATGTGAAACAATTCAGCAATTCAACCGAAGTGATGATGAGGCTTTCTGATCACGGAGGAAACCAATCCTAGTTACCAAGCAAGAATCCTGGCTCTCTCCATATGTCCAATGAAAGGGTACCCAAAAATTCAGTGGTTTTTGCTCCGGTAGTCAAACATGTCTGACATGGAAATCCCTAAGTCAATCTAAATCATGGATGATTTTTCCCAACACAATTTTGATCGGGGATGTCCCAGCTTGCCCGTCTCCGATTTCCAAACCCAAATCACTGTGGTCTAACCCTCCAACCAACATAGAACCTGCCATCACTTGGGGTTGGAAGACGACTTTCCAATGAAATGTTGGGATTTTACAGTATCCATGAACTAAGGATTCCCATTTTATGCTTTATCGATGACCGGAAAAAACAGCAATTTTCCATGTTTGGCAAGTTTTGGCACATGTGACATCCCCATGAAATGTGGTTACATGTCCGGTTTGTGCTATATTTCACACAGAAGCTCTCTCTCCCGAGGTTTGTTCACCTTGCGCCACAGTTCGTCGAAGAGCGTCCCCTTTGGCGCCCTAGGCTACAGTGCTGCAGCTGTGGCTTTTGGCATTGGAAAGCAGTGGCAGGAGATGTTCGACATTTTGGAGGCCATGTGTGAGATGGGCTATCCCGTTAAGGGATGTGTCATTTTGGCAGGAATTGTCGGTGGTTAAAGAACAATCTATAAACGTAGCAGAACACACCACACACGCACTTGATAAATTATATACTAGTATACATATATATATATATACACACAATATACATATATATACACAATATATATATATATATATATGCATACAGAATTTCACATAATCTCAGTGTGCATGTAGAATATACATATCATACTTTTTTTGTATATCCCATCCGATGTCGTGGCATTCCATTCTGCAGTCATATCACCAAGATCATGTGGGAGCTGAAGCAACCCAAATGAACAGTGTTCAAAACCCCTGTTGGTTGATGATTAGTTCGGGGCCTCTAGTAACATATCGGGGATTCCCAGAATCCACTAGAATCCCTGTCAACTAGCCAGTATAGAGGAACGACACAAGGTCTTGAACACTGCTCAAGTGAGGATCGACGCACTGAATGAAGGGGAAACTGCAGGTGAATGATGGTTGGTTCTCACGGGGTCATTCTTTTGACCTATGTATATAACTTCCAGATTTCTTCGAATTCAGGGACGGGGCCCCCACCCGGTAGCAACCATCCAAATGGCGAGATGAATATCCAGCTACACCACTTTTGACTTAGAATCCATAGCTAGCTAGATTTTGGTAGTTCTTGAGAGTTTTTTTAGCATCCAATGTTTGAGAAAGCCAATTTTGCCCCCTGCCCAAGATAAACACCAAAAGCAACCAACATCTAACAACATACGAGCGAATCCAGAAGAGGTTGACCCACTGGTTTTGGGTCTTCCCCTATTTTTGGACATGCCCACATGGAACCATGCCCATTGCTCAGTCCTTTCTGGGTCGGGGAAAACAAGGGATGAACACCACAACAAAATCCACGTTTGTGACAATAAAGAATCTTTAGCACATAGCTCAAATGAACAGAACATCCGCACAAATCCGATGTTTGATTGGTTCGTTCTGGATGGGTATTTGTTCATTTGAAGACAAGATCCCAACTCTTTTTGGTATCCAACCATCCTATTTCCTGCATGGGGATTTTGCGGGGAGTTGGGGGGCCATGCTTGGGCCCTCTATTGAGTCACATGTTCATCACTTGTCAATACTTATCATTTGATTGCGACTTAGGCATAGTTAGGCATAGCTAGGCAATAGTTTTCTTGATCTTTTACAACATCTTCTCATTTTCCATACTGGATGGCATGAAACTGCCCGTTTTCACCAATTTTTTTGGGGGCCTGGGCTGATAAAACCCAGCGTGGCCAGGGGATGCATTCGCAGCGGATGGCCGCGGATGTCTCTGCTCTCTCCATGGCATTGGGGGAAGCAGAACAACGTGGCTTGCAGGACCGAAGTGGGGCCAAAACTCCCAACAGTGACTTTTCCGTAATCAAACAGTTACCATTTAATAATCCAATAGTTGAGTATTGCAGTTTATTCACAATCAGTGGGATTTTGATTGATCAATAGTCAATTTCAATACCCTGCGGGGTCATCAAATATGGCTGGCAATGGGAAATCCCTTACGAGTGCAACTTTTCATGGTAAAACCTTCGAACCAAAGGGGGGATTATCCATTGCCATGTTTGATTGCCGGAGGGTAGCATTCAAGGAAAATCCCAAACACTGTAGGTTGTACAAACCTTTTGCAGGAGATTACACTCCTGACGAATGATGCATATCTCTCTCAAGTACTGAACTTAAGGCAGTTCTGCAAACGGTTTTAGCCACCGCTGAAATGACTCCGAAGAGGTATTTTTGTTCGGCTTACTACGCATGCTGGGAGCACTCCTCAAGAAACACTTGGATTCCTGGTTGATAATGCTGATCATCTCAGTTCATCCGTGATTTGACACCAGAGTTGGTGGTCCACAAAAGCCACAACTGAGGGGTAATTACCCTCCCAACACTTGTGTCTGCTCAGCTTGGATACCACATAGAATTCCCCTCCTCTGTGTTATTCATATCAGGAAAAAGGTTGTCTAAAACCCAAAGTGTTAACTTGCTTGTATAGGTCACCCTCTGGTAAACTAACAGTTTGCTATTGAAAACGGCCATTTATAGTTGAATTCCCATTAAAAAATTGGTGATTTTCCATAGTTATGTAAACGTTTACCAGAGGGTAGCCGTATCGCTATTCTTGTCATGAAATCCCCAGAGAGGGTCGGTAGCAGTTCACCAGTGATCCAAGCCGCAGGACAGGGAACGTCAACTCCTCAGCAGCCTTTCCTATGTGGTGCCAGGAGATCGTGGTCACAAGATATTTCACCCGGTACCCTCCGGTGACGAAGAGTTTGTGAACTGGAAAATCACCAGTTATCATAGGCCATGAAATCAAACTCAACACGCTATTTGAAAACAGCGAAGAGTCAAGTTACCATAGGCGATTGCTAGTTAACGCTGATGTTTGTTGGTCAAGACTCCAGTGTGGTGTTGTTTCATGCTGATATCATCCTCTTTTTTACGGTATTCAATTTCTTGAATTTTCGGTGTTTGTCCGGGGCACTGGTGAGAAACGACCCTGACATTTGGGGGGTAGAAGTCAAGCCCCAAATCTTCTGTGAAGCGAGCACAAGGGATTTCGAAAGCAAGATTGAAATTCATAGTATTCCGAAAACTGAGAATAGACACATACACACACAAAAGATATCAAGGGGTGTAGCCCTCTGTGTGACGACCAAGAAACGGTGCACTTGAAGGTTCAATTTCTCATTGCTTTGAGGCGTCTGGCTTAGTTTTGGCCTTTTCGAAATTAAGGTACATCACAATTTGATGGTTGACAATATTTTTTTTGTATGTCTGTTTATCTTTCCATCATTAAACTGCCATTTTATTTTTGTATCCCCATTTGCAGACACGCCCATGTTCTTACTTTCAATAGATATTGAATACTATGCTGCGAGAATGTCCAGACGATTAGAACGTGAGGGTCGAAGGCAAGAACTCACAGATTTCACTTCCTTGCACCTCCAAAACATTCAAGGGCCCAGCCATAAAGGGCACTCCAATATGGCAAAACTCACTTTCTTCAAGTTTCGCAGACTTAAACCCGGTAGAAGTTTATCTTTCCACCGTTTTTGGATGATGACTCCAACCTTTTAAAACGTTATATAAAACATTGTTCTTCAAATGGGATGCTTCTCCAGGCCACATGAAGCCTGGATTTGGATGAATACACTTGGAATCATGTTTTGTATTGTTTTGTTTTTATTTTTTTCGGGAGAACCCCCAAGAAAACAAAACCTCAATACTTAGGTATGGGGGGGATCACCACGATGAAGAATGAAGAACAACCAAGGGTTTTTGATTCATCCCGCCAAATTTTCTCCTCGGCTACATTTTTTTTTTAATCATGGCACTTCGGGAAGTTTGTACAGGTCTCTTTCTGAACTTCGGTCTTTGCACATGTCAAGCGTTTTTTGTTTTCCAAGCCAGTTCCCCCATTTCCAGGTGGGAAATTCAGGGTCATTTTGACTCTTTCTCTAATGTTGGTAAAACAATAATAAACCATCCCCAATTTCACCATAAATAGGTGGTATAAACCCTTCCCAAATGGCTGGTTTATTCTTGTTTTACCCACATTATCCATTTTCCCAAGCGTAGGGTGGGGATAGCTCCATGAAACTTGCTGCCTTGCGTCAGGACTCCAGAGGCTGTCTCACCTGCCAGCGCGGAACAAGAGATGGGAGGGGGTCAGCATTGGGGGATGGGTCAAAACCGATTGATCCCCCAAGACTGAGGGAAGAACCATCCACAACCATCTATGACTTAAGGTACTTCGGAGGGTTTTGACTCATAAGCAAAGTAGATCATGTTCCTTTGGAAAGCCTGAGTTTTACATCTAAGGATGTGAGTGTACTGGAGGGTAGCCATTTTTTTGGGGACTATATTTCTAAGTGCTATTTATTTGTGGGGGAGAAATTGATGATGTGCTGGAGGATTGAATAAGCAGCATCAGGATTTTCATGGCGTAATTCCGGCACCTGGCTAGTTCATGAGGGTAGGGGCAAGGACGAGACTGGCAGATCCGTGTGCAGCTTCACTATACCATTGGTCCTGTGGCAGCATGGATGCTGGGTAGCATGACCCAGAGTCGTTTCAAGTAGCCAGACACAGAGATTGGTCAAACCCCCACACTTTTCCCTATATTTTGCATAGGGCTTTGTCTGAAAATGGGGATGGCCTCCCCCGAAAATCGCCATCACATCTTGGGAAAAGTGTTACGATGAACCAGAGGATGGAATGGGGGGTAGCCTATGTTCAGATTTTTCAGACAAAGCCATAATGTGGGTAAAACAATAATAAACCACCTATATTTTGATGGTTTATACAACCTATTTATGGTGATTTTGGGGATGGTTTATGATTGTTTTACCAACAGTACAGAAAATATGGGATGAACATCCATGAACACGAACGATTTCTGTGAAAAGCCCATGGGTTTTTGCCGCCACGTGGCTCTGAAGATTGGCCATTGGTGTCTTTCAGATCGTGCAAGGCAGCAAACGTATCCTTAGCGCAATGTCTCATTGGGTGTATATTGAGACGACATGAGGATCAACCCATGACCAGGGCCTGTAAGTCTCCTGGTGCAAGATGCGAAAAGATTTTTGAAGACCAGCCGTCGAAGTCATCCAGGGACAGGACACGAGTCATTTCTGATTTTAAGATTGTTGCCTATCAGGCCCATCATCTCATTTTCATCTCATTTTCAACTTAGAATAAGAAAAGTAAAAATCAACTGTTGTTGGCTATCCCTGTTTTAAGATTGTTGGATATTTTCAACAAGCAAAGCCTATTTTGGATCCAACAATTTTCTTCGGCAAAATCCACCTCTTGTTGATTGTTGAAAATATATCCAACTCTTTGTCAAACGGTCAGACCCAATATCCCTAGGATTTTGTCGGTGAACATTCCCATTCGATCCACCCTGCATTGGTTAACCCCACCATATCCCAGACGAGGTGGTGCCTTCCTGGATAGCTGATTTCAGCTTTGACTTGGTTAACGTTTGGGTTTGTGGGGGATACAACGAACTAACTTGTCTGGTTTACAAAGCAAATTGTAGCTGCAGGGGACCTCCTTGCATCATCATTCTTGTCTTATTTTTTTTTGTTGTCATCGCATTGCCGAGTTTTTATCATATTTGATGATATCCTTGATATTTTTCCCATGATGTTATCTCAGTATATATCCCTTAACAATATCCCCAAGTGGTTTGTGATATCCCCATTTTTATCCCCTTAAGTGGATATATCATTTTCCAATGATGTCCTAGTAAATGTTTCCTTTTTTTGGGGGGTTTCTTAAATTGGGGGATCCCCAGTTGTCACCATGGGTTTCAAGTTTCAATAAAGGTCATCCGTGACTTAGATGATTTGGGGGCCGTGACTGGATGGAACGCTTGGGAGGTTTCCTAATGGCTGGGGGTAGCCTAATAGCTGGATGGTTTATTTCATGGAAAATCCCAAACAAAAATGGATGATTTGGGGTAGCCCTATTTTAGGAAACCTCCATATTTACATATTTACCTGAGACCCATCCAAACCATTTACAGTGTTTCATAGGAATCCCTGAAAATGGGAATCCCGGTTTTCGGAGCTCTGAAAATCCACTGGGATCAAACGGTGATTGGTATTAGAATGGGATCACCCCACTTGGTACCCTGCTTCGTAACCTTCTATATATACAAATAATAGCTAATCTGTGTATAGATAAAACAGATATCCCCATCTTTTTGGAATGAATTTATGATATTACCCACAGATAAAACTAATACAGTAGCGATATATCATCAAATCTCCCCATCTTTTTCGACTCGCCATGGCGCTGACAGCGCTTTCCGCCGTGCCCTTGGCCACCTGCGCTCTCGCGCGTGCCGTGCGTGCCGTGCGCTGCGTGCACGCGACCCGGCAGAAAGGGAGCCAAAGCGGTGCTGGGTATCCAGCAAAGATGGTGATTTCATGGGATTTACCCTCTGGTAATTAAACGTAGCTATTGAAAATGGCCATTGAAATAGTGGATTTTCCCAGCTATAAAATGGTGATTTCCCATAGTTATGTTAGTTTACCAGAGGGTAGCCACAAAACACAGGTGATTTTTGATGGGATTTCACGGGATTTGAGCAGCTTGTACATAATCTAGTGGTATGGGTTATTTCTGTTATTACAAGGAAAAAACATGGGGATTTTCACCAAGAAACGTAGTGATTTTAACATGTTTTGAATGGACATAGGGAATTTAGCTAGATCGGTTTCTGTTGGTTTATGGATTTATGCACCAAAATATGTTGACAGTGAATGGGTTGTATAAAGCAAGTGATAAGTTGGGGGGCACTTCGTAGGCTTCTCACTTATGTCATGACAAACATGACATATTCTTTTGATTATGCATGAATGTGACAAAAGATCACATGTGAGAAACTTTCTTGAACATCGTCTCTGTGTTGACATGAATTATTGAGATGTTCATGGGCGGCGGAAGCATTTGTCTTCACATCAACAGGTTGAATATGACGATGGTGACCCTCATCATCACCATCGTGATGAATCCAAAAAAAATTGGCGATGTCCTATTCTGTCGATAGTCAGCAAGCCAATCAATTACTCAATCACCTAAGCAAGCAATCATGAATCATGAATTGCACAGCCCCCCAAATGAACAACATGAACATCTCCAGTCATTGGGTTGGTTCCAGGGGAAAACCCTAGATTTCATGGTAGAAAGCTGATGTTTCCGGTAGATTTTCCCGTGTTCCCAATCCAATGAACGGATGTTTTTTGAACTCCCGCTTTTTTTTTTGGGCTTCCCTGCTGCTAAAATCCGCCTCAAAATGCCGGTGCCAATGGACACAACAAAAAAAAAACGGGACCGTTTTCGTCTGCTAAACCATCCCGGAATGGGCAGTTGATCATTTTTGAAGCATACCAAAAATGATCCCAAAATGATCATAAATGTCTAGGCTATATGTCAAAACCCTGGTACCGCATGTGAACATCAAAATAGCTGGTAAATGGATGTTCATCCCACTGAAATGAATAATAATAGGTTTTGACCCACCACCAAATGATTTATCAATCTCAAGAGTTTACGGAAAAACCAAGATGTATCTGTATCATCATTGAGTATCAATCTCAATTATTTGTTTGGGATCATGATTATTTGAAGCATAAATTGTCTATGACGATAAACACACCCAGATTGATAACCATTCATGATGACCAAAAATGAGACAACAATAACAATCATAAATGTTAGTAACGCAATAGTAAACCATCCCCTATTCTACCACAAATGGGTGGTATAAACCATCAACATATGGGCTTGGGTGGTTTATTACTACTTTACAAACATTATTGATACCCTCTGGCTACTTAACACAACCATGGAAAACCACCATTTTTAATAGGTAAATCACCATGTTTATCATCTATAAATTGGCCATGGCTTCCATGGCTATGTTAAATAACCACAGGGTAAGAAGCATAACAAGCCCAGATCAATCTCAAATCATGGATCGTTTCAGGTAAGAAAGATTGGCAGTGTCCCAGAGAACCCGAGGCCGATCGGTTTTTTTGGCGGTTGGGCAGAGGAAGGGCAAATAAAACACCATATTTTCCAGGTGAATATTAGTGGGTCATGAAAGATATTGATGGTTAATATATGTCCATTTGTCTAGGTAAATTATAACGACCTCTTTCCTGCAGTGGAACGCCATGTACAGTGCAGCTTTGCAGACCATAGGTGACTGAACCCAGGGGCCCAACTCCATCTGGTTTTCCGGTGATTTTCACCCAACACATATTTCAAAAACCACTGAATTCACTAAATTCATTGGGGGTTTCCGAAATATTTCCCTAATTTCCCGAGATTTTTCCCTAAATTCAAGGGGTAATTCCCTAGATTGCACCACTCTAACGCTCCCTCGGTTGCCAGGGACTTCTTCGGTTGCAGCCAAGAGGACCTGGATCGCCGGGACGCTGCGATTTCAGCGAGCCGCGCCAAGCATGACCTGCACCGCTCCAAGGAGCTGTCCTTGGGACCCCCGATCGGAGCCTTGGGACCAGCCTGAGAAGATTCGTCCAGGGAGTTCGGGACAAACACCAAGGTGTTTTTCGTGAAAAATTGGGGACTTCACTTGGAACTATGAGGATGTTCACCATGGAACAAAAATGTCGGGCTGTCCTAAAATATGTGAAGCCCAAAGCATTGGTTTTTCCAATGATCAGCAATTTTGGAGGATTTTGGGGTGACCCCCATAACTTAGGACAGCTCCAAATGGTGATTTTCAAGAGGAAAAAATTGGGAGTTCAATTGGAGCTGGGATTTTGAGTGGGAAAACTGTGGGATTTTCAGCAGGAAAAACCTGGATTCACATGGACAAATGATGAGTTTACCAGCGACAACAGAGCAATTCCTGGGTAAAACTTGGTGGAGGGTAGTTTCATAGGGTTAATCTTTGGCCAGAAATGGGGATGTTTTGACTGAGCATGAATCTTTTGCAGGGTATATATCCAGGATTGGATTTGGAGGCTGAAATGCATGGCATGGCTGGATATGGCTAGTACTGTAGTTGCCAAAGAACAATGAAATGATGGAAACTGCCCAACAACCGAGGATCCAGGACTCAGGGTGGTTCATAACTGGGTACACATTTACTTGTGACTAACAGAAATGGTGTGGTGAATGCAATAAGCCAAGAATCTGGGACCCAAGAGAGGGATCATTTTCAGAAATACGGTGATTCGACTTGGAGGATCGATCCCAGGAATCGCAAGTGGTGAGTGTTTGTGGGGTTACAGCCCACTTGTGAATTTTATGAATGGGATAACCGTACTTGGGGGACCTACTAACCAGGCTTATTAGCCACACACTAAGTGGGATGATCCTCCTAGTAGATATTGACTCCCCAATTTCACTTCTACCAAGGATAGTCCTTTAGAAATTGGAGATATGAACCCCACTTTCCCAGCAAAGTGGAAGATTAAGGCCCCATTCTATTCCACTGTCATTGTTTCAGTATAGGGGCGTGTATATGTATATATATATATGTATGTATATATATATATATATACAATATATATATATATACATAATGTATTATGTATAAACTATACGCCACTTACCTTAATGATTTTAATGGGTTTTTCATGAGAATCTGATGAAAAACCATGAAATTCTTGGGGCACTCCATTTCAGAGAAAGCCGTTTTGTTGGGGATCCCAGGATCCAAGGTATCTGGCCCATGAGTGTTGGAAAATCCTCCAGTTGTTTGATGATTTCCCAGCCATGGCCATGATGACACCGGGTAAATGTACCCTCTGGATCCCCTCTGGTAAATTAACATAACTATGGGAAATCACCATTTTATAGCTGGAAAAATCCACTATTTCTATGGTCCATTTTCAATAGCAACGTTTAGTTACCAGAAGGTAACTGTAGAACAATGTTTCCAAATGTTTCCAACACTTACTTGTGCTTAGTAGGGAATGGGGGAATGACCTATAATAACCATTGATAATCATCCCCTTGCCCCATTCCCTACTAAGCACCAGTAAGACAATGTTTCCACGCTTCCGACATGACGTCAACTCGGCGCTGTCCCCCTGTCCGATCCGAGGCCGTAAGATCTACGTGTCAAATCTGCGTTCGAAGGATGGGCGGAAGCGAGTGCCCAAACTGACGATTCTGGACTCCGAGGGAACCAAGTGGTACCTGGGTCGCAGGGATTTCGTGAAATTCGATGGGTGAGTTACCCTCCGGCAATCAAACGTGGCAATTGGAAATCCCCTATAAATGGAGGTGTTAATGGGAAAATCCCCTATAAATGGATATAAATGGTGGAGTATGTTTGATTACCAGAGGGTAGTAGAATTTAGTAGAACTTATATGGACTTATATGAGCTACGGCCAAAATTTAGGGTAATGGAAAGTAGTATTCGAGGGATTCGAGGGTCTCTATCTATTGGAAATTGAGCTGAGGCTTGGAAAATGATCATACACTCACCAAAAAAACAAAAACATGAATACTCATGTTCAAATATGTCCACATGACGCAGGTGATTCGATGCTTTGTGTACGCATTCACCATCTGTTTGAGAGATAAGCAGCAAGAACCCAAACGTCAATCTTTGGCTTTAACACTTGCTATTGCCAACGCACCATCTTGATTATAGGGAAAGAATACGGTCCTGCATTGAAGAAACGACAATACAAATGATAAGATTACATTCCTCTCTTCCTTGAAGGGTATCTATGATTGGCCCCCTATCATGCGGAAAATCAGAGGTGAAACTTGGAAACATAGGAAGATCGCAGCTGATCAGCGCCTTTGAGTCCGTTTCTAAACGTTGCGAAGCTCGGTGGCTTGAGGAAGTGAAACGATGATCATATCCTCAACTTGAGATTTCACAGGTTGAAGATTCCTCATCAGTCGTCAATGAGAAGGAATATGTATATAATTATGATATATTATAATATACATATGTACACAGCTGATGTTTTGTATAGATGTGTTATATATATATATACATACGTATATATGTACACGTATATAGAAAGTATAGATGGACTTTTTGAATTGCGTTTGTCTGACATTTGTCTTCACGTACCACAGTCATTTGCTTTCAATGCTCTTAGGATGACGTTGACAAAAGCAGACGTCGAACAGATCATGAAGTGGAAAGATGAGCTCAATAAGGCGTGCAGGGCATCGAGAGTACCAACCACTCATGGGAATGGAAACGTAGAGATATACCTTCTGGTGGATGTTCACACATTGCTATGGAAGCCACGGCCCATTTAAAGATGATAAACATGATTATTTACCCTATTGAAACTGGTGCTTTCCCATAGCGACGTTAACTAGCTCAAGATAATTATTACAGCAAAAATCAATGGTTTTGATTCACAACCGATGTCTTTGGCAAATGATTCAAGCACTTTTCCGCCATTCCAGCTGACTTTTCGAGCGGTCAGCCAGATCGCAAGTTTTTTCAGCTCGCTCGTGAAATCACCAAGATCTCCCATTTCAAAAACCCACCGCGCCCCGGCCGAAGTGGCAGGAGCTGATCAAATATCAAAAGAAATTGGAGTGAGAGAAGCCACCGCCCGATAAACAGCGTCTCACATGACCGTTGAAAAGTGTTGGTTTGATCTTGCAGCGGCATCGTTTCGGGTCGATTTGGCAACGCCTGGTGTGAAGGATGGTTAAACTTTGGGCAGTTGCTCAACATCTTTCAGGGACACATGGTTTCCATTCGTCCTCCTCTTTTGATCAATCGGGGACTTCATGTCCAGGTAATGCTGACTGCCACAGCAGTATTTGTCTCCTGAAGGTGTCGTAAAGCCATATAGAAGCCATGCACTCTTGTCGATCATTGCTTATTTCATGCCCAGTCGTTTGGTAGTAGAAAGGGTACAAGGTTTTGACAGGCATACACATATATGCAATATGTCTGAAAATTTAGGGGGAAACCTCCAATTTGACTGGTTACCATCATTTTCTCCATTAAAGCAGTAATTTATTCTCAGACTCTTCCTCAGCCCTGCAGATCTAGCCGTGCTGTTAGCTGTGGCTCTAGTTTTTTTTGGATATAGCAGCTCTCGAAAAGATACACAATTTGGTAAATTCAAGGCAAAAATAATGGTACGTCAATATGAATTGACCTTTCTGAATCGTTTTGGGGGTTATTGACCTTCCAGCAAGAAAAGAATGACTGATTTCAATGAAAACTGACTTGACATCTTCAACAGGCAAGTTATCTTTTTCAGATCCTCTCTTGCAGAGTTTCTTGAAAGGGAAGAGAGAACTGATCCACCATCACATTTGGTGATTTTTCTCAAAGTTGACTGGACCCCCTGCTTTATTTTTAGCTGCGTCTACACCAATTTCGTGGCAACTTACCTTGACAATGGCTGATCTTCCGCGTCCTTCATGACGGTCGCTGTGGCAATGGTGGCACTTCTGCAGGCAGGTCCGGCCATCTTGGCTTCCGGGAGCTGGGTGATACCCTATGGTAATTTAACAGTTTGCTATTGAACATGGCCATTGAAATCGTGGATTTTCCCATCAAAAATATGGTGCTTTTCCATAGCAAACTGTTAGTTTACCAGAGGGTATCTAAAATCTGAAATCACCATTTTTTATGGGAAAATCCACTATAAATGGCCATTTTCCATAGCTATGTAACAGTTTACCAGAGGGTAACTATGGTTCCTTTTTCATCCCTTTTAGTTGGACTCCCACATGGGTCCGATGACCTGGATCCTCGACTTGAAGAGACACAACAAAGTATGGTTGGACAACCGGACCGATAGAAATTCATGACACACAGAACTTTTTGGGTTTTCAAGTTTCACTACTATTTCAAATTCTTCTATTTTCAAACTTTTTCAACATTCTCTGAAAAAGATTGAAAAAGAACATTCTCTACTATTTTCAAGTTTCACTTGTCGATCTGTTGGAAATCAATGCACTTTGTCAGACAACCTTTGGTGCGCTCTCCTATTGTGGACAAATCGCATCGGCACATGTGTTTGTGGGTCAGTTGGTACCGTGACCCTCGATGCTCGTTTGGGATTGTGGTGTGCAATCCGAAGTGTACTGGTGCAAGCGTGACAGTGCCTGCAATTTTGTTTCTCCGATTCCACATCCTGCCCCAAGCCACCAAAACAAGGACCGGGATCCACCAAGATTGGGCTGTGATGTTCTAATTCTTGTATCATTGAAATCCAGTTGTCTTTCTAACATGGGAATGGATATGAATGGATCAAAACCTATAATTTAACTATGAAAAATGGTGCGGATGAACATCCATCTGAATCATATGAAAGCTAATGGATGTATGATATTGACCAATCCCCATGTCTCATGCTGGACACGTGGAAACCTTCAGACCTCACATCTCTCGCCTGCAACGCGGTCGTTCGACTCAAGTTCCACCTCGACAAGGGGCCGGCAAAGCCCGGTGGCCGAACAAAAAATGTCAATGTCCACAAGTGATGCTGGCGGCTATGTAGAGCCAAGTCGTGGCTCAGATTTAATCGATCTTTCTGTACAATGCCTGAATGGTGAAGGATGCATGTTGAAGCTCAGTGGTTCCTGTACTGGTTGGGAAGTGTACCGGATGGTTTCAAAGCATTTTCCTTGGAAGAAAGGTGCAAGACTCGCCTTGCATCACCTTGACTCACCTCTGATACTGCACAAAAAATTGCAGGCACAAGGCATCATGGGCAAGACTGCAACACTCTCGTGCACCTTTGTTCCAACAGATCTCTGTGCAGCGTGGTGTGCTGTTCAAGGTCTGCCAGTCTCTCAGGGAGAACTTGCACTAGAGGGAGTAACGCGGATCAAAGGTGCCAATTTCACAAAGTATTTGCACCATCTCCCAGAATGCCTTGAACACTTAACCTTTGGACAAGAGTTTAACCAGAGCCTGGAAGGAGTCACCTTGCCAAGCAGTCTTCAGACCTTGACATTTGGCGATACGTTTGACCAGAGCCTGGAAGGAGTCACCTTGCCAAGCCAGACCTTGACATTTGGCAGTGGGTTTGACCAGAGCTTGAAAGGAGTGACCTTGCCAAGCAGTCTTCAGACCTTGACATTTGGCGGTCGGTTTAACCGGTTTAACCGGTTTAACCAGAGCCTGAAAGGAGTGACCATTCCAAGCAGTCTTCAGACCTTGACATTTGGCAGTGGGTTTAACCACAGCCTGGAAGGAGTCACCTTGCCAAGCAGTCTTCAGACCTTGACATTTGGCGATACGTTTGACCAGAGCCTGGAAGGAGTCACCTTGCCAAGCAGTCTTCAGACCTTGACATTTGGCAGTGGGTTTGACCAGAGCTTGAAAGGAGTGACCTTGCCAAGCAGTCTTCAGACCTTGACATTTGGCGATCAGTTTAACCAGAGCTTGAAAGGAGTGATGCTGCCAAGCAGTCTTCATACAGTGACATTTGGCAGTGGGTTTAACCAGAGCTTGAAAGGAGTGACCTTGCCAAGCAGTCTTCAGACCTTGACATTTGGCGGTCAGTTTAACCGGTTTAACCAGAGCCTGGAAGGAGTGACCTTGCCAAGCAGTCTTCAGACCTTGACATTTGGCGATCAGTTTAACCAGAGCTTCAAAGGAGTGACCTTGCCAAGCAGTCTTCAGACCTTGACATTTGGCAGTGGGTTTAACCAGAGCCTGGAAGGAGTGACCTTGCCAAGCAGTCTTCAGACCTTGACATTTGGCGGTCAGTTTAACCGGTTTAACCAGAGCCTGGAAGGAGTGACTCTGCCGAGCAGTCTTCAGACCTTGACATTTGGCGATACGTTTGACCAGAGCCTGGACAGAGTGACCCTGCCAAGCAGTCTTCACACAGTGACATTTGGCAGAGGGTTTAACCAGAGCCTGGAAGGAGTGACCCTGCCAGGCAGTCTTCAGACCTTGACATTTGGGGAGAAGTTTGACCAGAGCCTGGAAGGAGTGTCTCTGCCAAGCAGTCTTCAGACCTTGACATTTGGCGAATGCTTTGACCAGAGCCTGGAAGGAGTGATGCTGCCAAGCAGTCTTCACACAGTGACATTTGGCAGAGGGTTTAACCAGAGCCTGGAAGGAGTGACCCTGCCCGGCAGTCTTCAGACCTTGACATTTGGCAGTGGGTTTGACCAGAGCTTGAAAGGAGTGACCTTGCCAAGCAGTCTTCAGACCTTGACATTTGGCGGTCTGTTTAACCGGTTTAACCAGAGCCTGGAAGGAGTGACCTTGCCAAGCAGTCTTCAGACCTTGACATTTGGCGATCAGTTTAACCAGAGCTTGAAAGGAGTGACCTTGCCAAGCAGTCTTCAGACCTTGACATTGGGCCAACGCTTTAACCAGAGCCTGGAAGGAGTGACCCTGCCAGGCAGTCTTCAGACCTTGACATTTGACTTTGCTTTTAATCAGAGCTTGAAAGGAGTGACCTTGCCAAGCAGTCTTCAGACCTTGACATTTGGCAATCGGTTCAACCAGAGCTTGAAAGGAGTGACCTTGCCAAGCAGTCTTCAGACCTTGACATTTGGCGAATGCTTTGACCAGAGCCTGGAAGGAGTGATGCTGCCAAGCAGTCTTCATACAGTGACATTTGGCAGTGGGTTTAACCAGAGCCTGGAACGAGTGTCCTTGCCAAGCAGTCTTGAAAGCTTTAGCCATCGTTCGGTGTTGGTGAGCAGAGAGTGATTTGCTTTTTAAGGAGATTCCTGTGCTCTTCGACTTGTGCGTGCCCGTTGCTGGTCCACAAAACACGGATGAATTGGGGTCAGAATTGTGGCAACGACAGATGATATACCATGGTCAGAAAGTACCGCAGAATGGGGTTGTGCATGCCATCAATTGAGAAGCGGGTTTCTTGTCATACTTGGTGAGGTAAATCCAGTAACAAATCATTCCCAATGGCACATTGGGGGTTCCTTATTGGATATATCGCTATGCTTGAAAAGACCCACAGCAACATGGCTGGTGGGGATCGTTTACATTACCCCACCTACCTGGACCTGTATCCAATAGCTATATGATGCTACAATGCTCTATGATAATATATGATATATGGTGAAAAACCATGAACAAAAGTAGTTTACCCATGAATGGGAAAATATAGACAAACCATGACAAACCCTGTGCTTTATGTATGCATGTAATCATATATATGAATAGAATATAATGGACACACGGGGTTTGATTTGCTTCCTATATAGCTGGGATGAGCTGCTTGGTTTAGATCACACAATTTTGTATTATTGATTGTTATTGGAATCCGGTCATTGCTACAAGATTCCAAGCTTCACCAGGCATTGAAACAGCATTTGCTTCAGGCAAAAACTGCCAGAAACCTGTGCAATTGACGGTACACACACACACACAAGAAAAGTGTGTCCAAGAAACCCTGCGGCGGCCTTAGGTGATTGTTCAATTGTTGTACCGTGTGTAATGTACCAAATCTGTGAGATATGTATATATATGTATGTATATATATATATATGTATGTATATATATATATATATGTATATATATATATATACCCGCTAGGGGCCCTAACTTCTCCGATACATCACTTCTGTGTTTGATCTGTGATGCTCAAAATTGTGCTTTCGCTGTGGCAATTTGCATATTTTTGATGACTGGCATTTGTCTTTGCAACTTCAAGTTTGACGGACCGATTTCTTTTCGTCCGTTTAAGTTGAGATACAACATGTAGCATTCATGTGGACCCTTCTTTTGAAATTGTAGACTTTCCCGGGTTTTTTCGCGTTTTTTTCTTTGGCACATGGATTCTTATCTGAAAATTGTGTCAAATTCGCTGGGAAACGCCAATCAAGATGAGGCAGGGCATGTTTGCATTGGTTTTTGCAGCGTTTTGTAACGTCGTCAACCGAGAACCATCTTGATAGTCATGTGCTTTTGGCGTGTTTGACTTGTAGTTCTTTGTTTTCATGTTGTTTGCTTCGGTCTGAGTCTGTATGCAACATCCTTTTACCTTTACAGTCAAAAGCGCGCCAAAGCTTGCAGCACAGAGACGAGTCCTGGATTTTTGTTGAGGTAATGGACAGCCAAAACATGTCTATGCTCGATGGAATCATTGGCAGCGCGACTCAAGCCGTGCCGGTGAAGTTGGCCCTTCGTGATACTTGCTATGCTTTCCGCCACTTGATCACCACGAGCCTTTATGAATACTTGGGGGGGGTTCCTTGCAGCAACCCTGATGTGCCAAGTCCCGAAACACTTTTGTTCTTTCCAGGGACAAACCCTTTGTGGGAACATGGCTCAAAGGGGTAAACAAATATGGCGGATATGAACCCTTCAAAGCTAGTGCGCCAACTGCGTAGAATGACGTAGATGTGCAAGTGCAACATGACGTAGATGTGCAAGCGCAAGGGACGTTATCATCCCCACCCCACCCCACCCCACCCCCCAACCCTACTCCATCGGAAAAGTCAGGGCCCTTCGGCTATATCTCTATATGTATCTATATATAGTGTATATATATATATATACATAGAGTATATATATATATATATCTATATCTATATCTATATCTATATCTATATGTCTATATCTATATCTATATATATATATATCACTATATATATATATATACATATTATACAGATGTTTTTTTTTAAAAATATGTTTGCGTATATTGTTTACAACGTCATTCACTTGATATCCTCAGTCTCTTTGTTTCTGAGCATATCTACATGTAATATCTAAATATCTCACAAGATATACCCTCTGGTAAACTAACAGTTTGCTATTGAACATGGCCATAGAAATAGTGGATTTTCCCATGAAAAATGGTGATTTTCCATAGCAAATGTAACAGTTTACCAGAGGCAAAATCCCTGTATTACGGTATTCCCCCCCCTTTCGCAATTTCTTCATGTTCCACCGAAAAAATCTGCCCTTCCGCTAGGAACCAGCTCTGGATGAAGCCCTGGCGTCGCACGGTGGCACGGGAAGAGGCACCGGGATGTGACTTGGTTTCCATTGGGGATACGCAGATGGATGGTTTATAAGGGAAAATTCTCAAAAAATGGATGATGAAAATGCAGGGGTACTCCCCTATGACTTAGGAAATCTCCATATGTCGTGAAAACAGCTGCGAAGAATGGCTCGAAATTGATGTCATGTGTGTTTTTCTGTTAAACAATATGGAGATTTGAGCAACAAACAGATAGGAAGAGAGTTTGTTTAGCCGATAGACATGGAGAGATAAACGTTATTTTTGTAACAAAACATGGTTGGGAATCGAAACAACATGGTTTAACCAATAGAAAGTGACTGAACATCGTTGACTAAGCCCCAGAGATGATGTGTTATGTTGATTGGGACATCCCAAGACCACCAATCTCACGGCGGAACCGATTGGGTACAGGATTTGTGAGAGGGGCAAACATAATCTAGTGGTAGCTATGGTGGTGGGAACCCCTGAACATATCTGAACGAGAAAGTCGAACCCCATTTCCACGAGGCTCGTTGCCCAAAGTCGCGTACATGTAAGGAAACCCAACACCGAAAGGCTCCAACATAGGCGTCGCATGTGTGCTCACAGTTGTGGAGTTTGTGCGTTGCAACGTTTTGAGATCAAATTGTGCGTCTTCTTTAGATTCTAAAATTTATTAAATGATCACTTGGACAAAAGCTGTTGTTTCATGTTGTTTCCAAAAATTGGAGACACCACATCCACAGTTTCCACCCTCTATATGCCACACGATACCTGCTCTTGGTTGCTTTTAGGACGTTGCCCAGTCTGTTTTGGGCCTGGCTCATTGTTTTTGGATGTTTCATAGCGGTCATGCAACCGGTGCTTGTAAAGATTGTATACCTCACACACAACCTCACTGTTTGTGTGCACAGAATATGATATATAAACATGCCTTTCTTGCTCACGAGATCCAATGATGGGTCCACAGATAGGTAAGTTGTGAGCTGTAGTTGGGCTAGCGACGAGGTTGACAAGTCTATGGCGTGACAGGACAAATTCTTGGAAACTTCAATGTCTTTGTCATAATGATGGTAAAACAATGATAAACCATCCCCATAGATGGTATGAACCATTCCCAAATGGGTGGTTTACAGTATGGCATTGTTTTATATGGCTATGAGTCAAAACCCTGGTACCTAGTGAACCCCAATAGCTGGCAAATGGATGTTCATCCCATTAAAATTGATACTAATAGGTTTTGACACATCCACATATATCATCATATATCCACATATATCATCATATATCCACATTATTCTCAATGAATCTATTCGTAAACCCCACGTGTTTGAGGTCGAAAAGAGCACCTGAGAAGATGGTGTCTCCGAGCTGTTGGCTGATTGCATCGTTTTTGACGCTTCCTTGATGTGTGCTGCGGTCACATGGGTATGGGTCAAGTCAGCGGGGATCCCCAACAATTGGATGATAGATAGATATTAATATCTATTATTTTTATTCTCACTAGGCTGCGAAGTCGGCTTCCTACAACAGGGGTGCGTTGCACGGCTGCTGCTAAACATGATCACCCATCTTAGATGATCGAGGATCAGCCAGGGATTGGCCTGGCAAGATCGCACGCCCTTCGGTAGTGACGTGTAGAAAACCAACCACGGACAAGATTACTCACAACAGACTCACTCTGATCAGGCCAACCAATAAAAATGCCCCAATGCTTAACACACAAATGAATGTCCGGTCGGTTGATCAGCTGGACCGAAAACTGTACTCCAGCCTCTGTCAAAAATTTGACCACAGCAAGCTTAAAAGTTTTAAGCAAAGTCGCAATGGTACTACGAATGAGCCCTCCACCTCGGACTGTGGATGGAGCTTCATAAACTAAACGCCCATCAACAAAACGCTGAATGGGGATAGCATTACCTGCAGCAAGGAAACCCGCCATGAGCTCTATGCCTGTAACAACCCTGGCATGTGAAGCGGTCATGTCCAGGTCTAAAAGATAGCTCAAGACCTCTTTCCCAAACTGTACAGGAAAAGGAGAGGTCTGCTGTTCCGTAAGCTGCTCAAGAACATCAAGTTCCACTTGGTCCACAATGCTCCTATCACAAACAAACCTAGGAATACAAAGAAAACTAACAGCCATATCCTCATCATCAAAACTGCTGGGACCCCGATGTTCCAATTCAAACTTGGCAATCGCTACCAAAAAAGCAAGTTGACGCTGTACAAGAGTGACTTGCATATCATGGTGGTGACACAAACTAGCATAGGTCTGCTGAAATTGAGAAGTGGCGCATTCAAAGGCCTCAGCCGCTGCAGCATCTGCTCTGTCGTTCCCCATGATCCACCATTCTTCAAGTGGCGAAGCAGCAAACACAAAGTCTTGATGGGATCGAAGTTTGTGAACATCCCATTGGGCTGGGTCCAGCTGCACAAGAGCATCATGAACCTGCTTCCAATAGCTTTGGTGCTTCCACTGTCGCGGAACAGCTTGAGAATGTCTGAGTACTCTGAGTCCGTCAACCACATACGCACTGTCAGAGTGAATGCAGAGAGATACTCCAAAACGCAGAGCCCACAAAAGTGCCGATAGAACTGCACAAAGTTCAGCAATGTCACTAGATTGAGTCAAACCCGGAACCATGCCTCGAGCGAGGATTTGGTTGGTGCCCATCTCCACAACAGCCCAAGCCGCCAATGATTTGATCTTGGAACGAGGCTCCTTGCAAGTACCATCGGTGAAGACCTCATAGTGTCCTCCATTGGCAGGGTGCACAAAGAAGCGCTCAAAGGTCGGCACCATCTGTAGAAGATTGCGCCAGTGGTCCAACAAAAAAGGATTTCGTTCGACCAGACCATGATCAGTGAAAGCCCGTGGCCGCAAATGCCATTCCGCAGCAGCTTGCTCATGTTGCTGGCGAACCGCCGCAAGAACAGGGCAGTGAAGACAGCGATGCTCCAAATCGTCCAAGCGACCACAATGGACGCAAATGGCAGCTTTGTCAGGGTCAAATTTCGATAGTACATTGTTAGTACAAAAAGTACCATCCTGAATAGTAGCTATCAATTCCGCCGTGGCTTTATCAGTGGGTTTGACACTCCCAAAAGAAACTTGAACATCAATAGTTGAAAGGCCTTGAAAGTCTTGTCTGTGCCCCAGCCTAGCACAGATGGTCTGAGTCCACGCCTCAGCCAACATCTTCTTCAAGTCAGTGAGTGCAAGCAGATCCCATGAAATAGAGAACCAAGAGCCAGAAAGAATCCATTGCTCATCAAGCACCCAATCAACTTCGGCAAGCGCCGCCCGAAAGGCATGCAGAAATCCAGTGGTAAACTTCGCAGTAAAGACAGTGGCTGCCCAAGCAGCCCGCACAAAGTCATACTGTCTCGAAAGCCGCCAAAAGGACTCAAACACATGCCAGAGCTGAAAAAAGGCAGGATCGTCTCCAAGCGGTTGCATCAAAGCCCATCGAACCAAAGGACTAGCCCCAGCACGGTCCCACTTCAAAGCATACATACATTTGGATCTGAGAGTGTCCAAAGTACTGGCAGAAATCCATGCTGATTCACAACTGTGCAGGACCTTAGGCCAAGCAGCAACTCGGATGGCTTGACAACGAAACCAAGAGGAGGCAGAGGAGTGCCGCAACAAAGTCCAAAAGTGTCCCACACTGGCCAGCCGCTGTTTCAGCACTTCCCTGGAAGGTCTGTGGGAGTAGTGCATTTGAGCACCCAGGTCTTTGCTGGCAAGTCGCACAAGGTGACCCATGGCTTTCAGGTGTGCTCTTTGCTTTGTGGTGGTGGCCCAAGTAAAACTTTTGGAGGGGTCAAGGGTCAAATCCCAGGCATCCATAAAAGTGTTCATCACCAACGTTCCAGCATGCAAAGCAGAGGCAACGGTGGACAGAAGCTGCAGATTGTCAACGAAACACCAAGGAATGCACTGTGGGGCATACTGGCGAAGATAACAATCAAACACCATGTTGAAACCCAGCATGGCCACACAGGAGAGAGGATCTCCTTCAGGGAATCCAGTGTCTGAAAAATGGGCCGGTCCAACATCCGCAAGGATACGGAAACGCCTCGCAAGCGAAGCCAAAGCATGCTTCCAAGCAGTGGCGGTGGAAACAGACAAACCCAGGTGCCGGAGCAAAGCAAGAAGAGGGGCCCTTGGTAGCCGGTTGAAGCACTTGACCAAGTCAGCATTGTAGCCCACTAACTCAGCTTGACAAGCGCCTGCCACATCAATTGCCAGCTGCATGAGGCTCCAAAGGTCAGTGGAGCGTTTGCCAGGGATAAATCCAAAAACCTGTTCAGGCATCATGGAAAGCAAAACTGGCAAAAAAGCTTTGGCAGAGGCAGAAGCCCACATGCGATACAAGAGGCTGAGTAACACAATGGGCCTAAAATGTGTAGGAAGTTCCGCTCCTTCACATTTTGCAATCGGGCAGACAAAACCCGTCAGGAGTTGCTGAGGCCAAGCCTGACCAGATTCCACAAGGCCAAAGAGATCTGCCAAGTCCCCCATGCGCACTGCAGAGAGAGAAGCCAAGTCATTGCGATCCCAGGCATCAGGACCTCTGGTGGCATGTTTCTTATAGCCATGGATGGTCTTTTGCACACGGCTCGAAGTCCAAGGCCGTTCAGAAGGAACTCTTGCCGGCAGAAAGGCTTTGCCAAACGCAACAATGCGATCCCAATGAGAGTCCGCCAGACCGGCGTGTCGACGCCAAATGGGATCCCAAAGTCCATAAAGGGCACGCTCAATATCATCAAATTGAGTCAGATATGAGGTGGCTTGAAGCTGGCTACCCACCTGAGGTGGATCCACATCGTCAGGAAGCACGATAGCCACTTGGCTGGGAGAGTCAGTGGCAGTGACAGAGAGGCTAAGTCCATTCAAAGTCCATGAGGCAACTGATTGAAAGTCCAAAGGGGAGTCCAATTCCAACAAATTGCCAGAAACCTCAGTCACCTGAGCTTCCTGAGTGACTTTGATGTGCGAGACGGATCCAGCCTTCTGAGGTTTCAGTTGCTTGAACAGCAGCTTATTATGGTGGAAGTGTTTCGCCTGAACAATCTTGGTTCTCTGACGCAAGTGCCATGCTTCAAGAGCTCGGTAGTTCAGTTCAAAGTCCAAGAAAAGAGCTCGGGCAATTTCCACCGAAGGAGGTAGCTCAGGGATCTTATTGGGGGACCCATGCAGTTGTTTGGAGCGACAAAGCCACCATTCCCGAAAAGAGGGTTTGAACCCTTTGGCCGACAAAATGTTCTTCCAAGTGCAGCACTGGTCCGCTTGAAGAGCGGGTGATGAAGACAGGGACGCAGCCCGACGAACATAGGCTTGAAGGCGACGTAACTGCTGGAACCACCGATGCACCAAACGACCCAACAGGGACGAACGAGGAAGCACATCACCATGACGGCCAGGCCCAATAGGAACCAGGGAAGCAGCACGCGAAGTGACATCAAGAGTTTGACCTCGACCAACACAAGCAGGAGGCACATGAGTGTGCGAGGACACGGCCTCAATTATCTCTTGCTCAGCAGCATGTGACCAAACCTGAAAGGAGTGAGTCAAGTCCGCTGGAGTCCAACTGAAAGCGACCTGATCAGGAAAATCCACACCAGACACAGGGACAGCCGCCCACGGCAAAACACTAGGAGAACGCCATGTGTGCTGCCAGGTGGAGTCATGAGGAACCAAAAGGTGGGTCTGAAGAACAGAGTGATCCGCAAAAATGTCATCATGGACAGTGACATCTGTAACCCATCTTTGAAGTTCTGGGGAAATCCATATATGATCAGGTCGGGTGCTGTGCTTACATGTTGGCATTGGTTGGACCTGAAACCAAGAAAGTGCAAGATCTTGACACTCCGTCCATCCCAAGGAACGCCAGTGCTGGAACGCCACATGGTCAGAAGGAGCAGCATTGAAGTCACCAGCAACAAATCTGGGTCCTTGGCGACCCAGCACCAGTTCTTCTGTGACCGTGGCAAGAAGATCAGCAGTGAGAGCCCGAGGGTCACCATAAGTCGGCCCACTGGGAGGGGCATACACAACAGCACCAACCAAGCAGTGGGCACCAACATGGAAGGAGGCCATATTAGTTCGGCCGGAAGCATGCTCATGGCCACGCCAAGGCACTTGAAGGGCCCGCACAGGGATGTCAGAAATCTGTGCCACACCAGTCCAAGAACCAGCAACACGGGAACCAGCACGAGGAGGCGCAAAAGCACCATGGACCGCACGAAGATTTCTGGAGGGAGCTTGGAAAGCTTTCAACTCACGCACAAACCGCTGAAAACCCACATCAGTGGCCTGTGTTTCGGCAACATTCCAAATACCAGGTGGTAAATCCAAAAAAGATTGGGCCTTCCCCGTAAGTCCAGAGGGGTTGGCCAGGCCAAGCACAAGTGGCGATTCTGGAGGCCCTGGATGGGCGGCCTCTCCGATGCGCAGGCAAAACATGAAAATCCACAAAAGCAATTGAAGGCCCCCCCAGCGTCGACTGTGGCAAGATCGAGAGCTAGGTGGCCGGAATAGTCATTCCGTGCGAAGCTTTTTGCAGAGCATCGCCTCCAAAGATGCAGTTTGCTGGCTGAGCGCATCAAGGAGATCCGACTTGATGGAATGCTGCATGGTCACCAGATTTTGACCAAGTTCCTCCGTTGCCGTCACATTGTTGGTGACTTGCTGGCTGAGTTCATCCATACGGGCTTCTTGCTGGGTAACCCGCTGGCCCATGATCGTCAATTTGTCCGCAGCTTCATGACACCACTGCGTGAACTTGCCTTGCTGCTTGTGCATTTCCTGCACATTCACCTCAAGTTGCTCCAAGCGTTTACCAGAATCATCCATGGGCTCATCAGTGAGACCCTTCACCTGTTCATGCAGCTGTTCAGAGAGGCGAGAGGCCAATCGTGATTCCATCTCCTCAAGTTGCGAAGAAGCCACAGCGGCAGAGGCAACAGGGGCCGAACCTTCATACCCTTTCCAAGGATCCGCAACAAGCCAAGGATCATCGGTCGAACCTGCAGCAGAACTGGATAATTTCTGCAAAGTTTTCATGCTGGCCACAACATTGGGGACGGGGCGAGCAATGGACACATCCTTGACCTTGGTCAGAGTGAGGAACTTGTCACCAAAAGCCGCAACGACCACCGGAGGTTCAACTGACGCGCCCAACAACCAGTACCGCCCAGCATGACTGCCACGTGTAGGCTTGAGGGGTTTGGCAACCCAAGGCAAGGTTTGGAGAAAGTCCACAATGGTCTGCTTTGACACACCATAGGGCCACGGGCCCATCTCAAACTGCAGAGAGGTACCACAATCCACAAACGGTTTCCCTGGATAAATCTGCTCGGACAAGACACCTTCATCCTTCTTAAGACATCTGAGGCCATACTTGCCATGAAAACGGACAAGGTGCAAGGCCTTGTCCAAGGAACGCAGCTTGTGGACCGCTGCTTCATATCCATCTTTCAACCAGACGACAGCATGAAGGGAGACGCCAAGGGTGGAATCAGAACGGAGCTCAGTGTAAAGTCCATCTTTGCCAGAAACCGCAAGCAGGGCAGGAGTGGCTGATTTCGGCACTCGAATCATCAAGGAGAACGCCGCCGCTTTGGCATTTGGGGATGCATGGCCAGAGGAGTCAAGCCATTTCCATGCAAAGGCATCAAGGACAACCATGTTGATTCCAACCTCTTCAACAGCCGGATGAAACTTGGGACACTGGGAGTCCGAACAAGCACAGAATTGAAGACAGGCAAAGTGACCAACAATGGCTTTCAAAGGGCCCCGTGTCAAGTCAGTCCAGGTAGAGGGCCATTGGTCCCGATACAAGAAGATCCGGAAAAGGTCCGTCTCCACAGAAGCACCATCAGCTACATCACCGACCTTAGGCAAGACTGCAATGTCACCAAGTTGAATGCAGGTTCCCCGAATCAGCAGAGGCTCTTGAGTGGCCGTCAAAAGTCCAGGCCAAGTCAGGTTGACACAGTCCAGCGTGCAGCTTGGTGGGACATCCACAGGGGAGAGAGATAGCAGAGCCAAGGCATCAACAGAGATCTTCTTCCCATCACGGATGAAACGAAATGCCTGTTCCGGAGTGACGATGACCAAACCTCTTGCTGTCGGAGACATGTTGGCAGCATCCAGATGATCGACAGACTGACCAGCTTCATCAAGGAAAGCCCCAGAAGGAACTTTGACTTGCTCAGGAACCAGGGAAACCGGACGGGGCAATCGGGTCTGGGCTTTGGGACCCTTTCGCATGGGAGCTTTCTTATCCATCGCTTTGGATTCAATGTGCTTCTCAAGTTCAGAATGGTTGACCCACTGAAAAGGACGGTCATGATTGTTGCCCAAAGCTTTCAAGGCCTGCCACGGCTGCTTTGCTGCAAAAGCTTGAAGGATGGGTTGCACACCAAGTTTCTTCAAAGCCATGGTCGCCCTTGCAGGCGCCTCAGAGGACTGGACGCCGTGTTTGGGAAGTTCCTGAACCAACAGACCGTGAGCACGATTGTATTCCACAGGCCCATCCCCCACAAAAGTCAAGTCGCAAAGGGCTTGGTACCACATGATGGCGTCATGTTCAGAAAAGGAAGTCCAAAGTCCAAGAAATCCACCAAGATTGGCCAGTGCAATGGTGCCACAATGCGCACCAGAAGTTTGAGCTGCCAAGGAAGAATGACAAACCACAGTCGATTGCATTCCATAAAACAGCCCAATAGTGTCAGCGAGAAACTGCACTTGTTCCGCCTGGCGGGAGCTCACATGAAATTGGTCAAGTCCATCATGACAGACAATGGAACCCCGATGAGAATCCACTGACAGGGCAACCCAGTGTGAATCGATGCAGGCAATTCCAAAGACCTTAGTGGCACAGGGATTCAGCAGCTTCCACAAGGCTTGACGAGCGACCAACGGAGACAGCAAAAGGATCCGGGACAAGTCCAATGCAGTGAGATACTGAAAGTCCAACGACGAAGACCCAAGAGAAATGAGCCGAGCCGCTTCAGCATCAATGTGGTAGTTTGACAAGCCCATGGAGGACAAGCCGGCTCCGTAGAACAAGTTGCGATGCAAAAGTCCATCAAAGGAGCAAGCAAGCCGGTAGTGCAAAGGAAGGTCCACTCCTGCAACAGCCAGGGACACACCAAAGGAGGGGCCAAAACCCAAGGTGGCCAGCAAAGCAGACACCGTAATGCCAGGGCAAAAGGTTCCAGACCAAGCACGCCCATCCATGCGAATCACAAAGTGACAACCAGTGGGCACAGAAGGCAAGGATGGAGTCGAAACATCATACACACCAGCATGCAACATGGCATCCGGAGGCACAAGTTCACCAAGGTACTTGACTTCATGGTCAGTGTTCCAACCTCCCAAAGTCTTTTGTGCCATGATCAGATGTTCAAGGCGCATGCCAGCAAGAACTTCAAAGACCACACAACAGCCTTCTGGGAACCTTAACGTGATGCTGCGAGGGATCATGTTGCCAGGAGACGGCCACAAGTGAAAAGCAAGCTGCCGCAGGTGCAATTGGAAACGCCGATGGCATGCTTCAACATCGAGGCCAGGTGATGAGTGGCCTGACCAAACCTGAATGGCAGCCAACAGTGAAGACAACATCCAATGAGCTTGCATTGGTGCCGCTGATTGTCCCACCAACGGCAAAGCCGCACGCATCTGCTGAAAGCAAAAGTTGGGAGGCAGCGTGCAAAGAAATGCAGCTTCCAATGGGTGCAAGTGTCGGTATCCCTGCAAATCATCCAACTGGAGCATGACAGTGGAAATTCCATCACGGGTCAAACGGGCATGGGAAAGTCCATGTGATCTGCAGCCGCACGGGCAAGCCCTGTCAAGATGGCCAAGACTGTGCAACAGAGTAGGACATTTGCCAGAAACTTCCAAACAAAGATCACTCAGAACAGCAAACTGCTCATGAAAAGCAATCTCTTCAGACGACCAGACAAGGTCCGAAACCTGATCATCATGCCATTGCGGCCAAACCGGAAGAAGACTGGCAACCGACTGCAAGTGCGGAGCACGCGGCAGGTCAGACAAGACAAGGTGTGGGTACAGCTCAGCAGGAACGACCAAACACCACCAACGAGTGCGACGGACTGGCCAAGCTTCATCAAGATGCAAGATCTGTGAAGACCAACGGAAGCCCATGGTGTCAGCAAACATGTCCAGGTACTGAACAATTGGTGGAAAGGATTCAACCTGAGGGGTACATTCAAGCAGCACGTAGGAAGCACGAAGAAGATAGGCTGCCTCAAGCCCATTGACAAACGTCCATGCACGTGGATCTGAAAACCCCAGTTGGTCCCCACGGGTGCTGAATGGAGGGCACGGGAAGCCCATGGCATAACCCACACTCTTAAACCCAATGCTGGTGAAAAGCTCACGCAATGTGACCGGGTCACTGATGTCCCCATGGATGGCAGGAGAAGCATGATTGTCACCAAAAACTTGAACAGCCCATGGTGAAATGTCAACCCCTCCAAGGGTCTGCAAACCCGCATAGAAAGCCCCAGTGGAAATGCCACCAAGTCCACAGCAAAGTTCGACAAGCTGGTTGAAGGACGGAATTCCACTATGTCCAAGGATGAAAGCACCACTGGATTTCGCCAAAAGAGCATGTTGACCTTCCAGGTATTGGACTTCATAGTTGAACAAAGAAAACATGGAACCATCACCAGCCACCTCCAACTCACAAGAAGGCACATGAAGATACCAACCACGCATGGATTTCAGGACCGTGTGATCTGAATGCCATGAAGAGGGACCATGGAATGTGGCACGGATCGATGTGGTTCGACCCTGCACTAGCTGCTCAGCAAACGCCATTGCTTCAGTTCCTATCAGCCCTTAGACGCACAGGTGCACCGCTGGAAGGTTGGGCCAAACACCTATATTAATATCTATTAAAACTGTAAACAAAGCAACATAATGTAACATATACTTTTAATGACTTACAGAAATCTCTGTTTTTCCAGGTCTTACATTTCGACCCATACCCAAATTGGAGGTGGACATTTGTAGGCACCATGCGGCACCAAGGTGCCCTTTTCTCACCACATCTCCAGATGAAAGTCAGTCTGGTGGCGTCAAATCGTCTCTATTGTTTGCCTCTAAAATAAATTGACAAACGCTTTGAAGGAGGTTTGAGGCAACGATAAGCCACCTACTGGTATCCAACACAAATGGTAGTGAGATAGCCTTGGGGTCCATATAGCCAGCTGCCAGCTCCAGCAGAAGCGTCTGATACCAAAGAAACCGATGCTGCGAAGCAGCGGCGAAGCGCTGTCCGAGAAGTGAAAAAAAGTCACAGCTGAGAGATTAGTGATGCTAAGTTCAGTCCTGTTGGCTGATGGTTCTCTTTGGTTATATGGAGGTTTCCTAAAATAGGGGCACAATCATCCATTTTGATAGGATTTTCCATTATAAACCATCCAACTATTAGGGTACCACCATTTTAGGAAACCCCCCATATTAGCTGGTTCAACGGAAATAAAATGAGAACCACTATCGATCTGTGGGTTTCGAAGGAGTTGGCAAATCTTTATTCGCAGCTCAGCTTGTGAATCACGGATGAACGGCAACCAGACCTTCGACACTGTGGAGGAACAGTTTTGGTTGGACCTGTAAGAAAACCATGGAAGAGGAATTGAAACCATCACTCAGTTGGTTGATGTTTTTTTTTGTTCGAGGGTTATAGCGATACCGCATGATACCGCCCTTAAAAAAAGTCCAAGAATAGGGTACCTCTAAATCATCCCAAACCCCTTGGTGAATCATCATGTTCCCTCTTCAAGTGGTGGAGCTGACTCAAACTTTTTTATTCCGCGCTGGTCAAATGGGAAATCTCAGGCGATTCCAAGGATCTGCCATGTTCCCACCCTGAGTCAGTCTTGCTGCGAGTTAAGCTCAGAACATCATGGAAAACGAGCACAGAGCGCGTCATGTCCTAAGAACAAACTCAGCACCGCTCTAAACTATAAACAGCCACATGCAGCCACAATCTGCCGCTATAAAGCGAGCATCACTCCAAATATCTTGGTCTCAGAAAGACCGAGAAAAATCATGCTTATCTGTATCATATTTAGGTACAACTACTAGCTATGACAGTTTTTTAAAATAAGTGCAGGATTTTATTTGCTGATTACTTTGTGGGCAGCCTTTCCAAGGGTGCCACTATATTCAAATCCGTTCCATCCCCCTGGATTGAGAAAGACAAATTATGATAAGAATTGGACATCTGTGGATATCTACGGATATTTATCAAATCAGTTGTAGACATTGCTTATGTCTTTGCTGCAATATCCATAGATTCGCCCGTTTCTAGCTGTAAAACAAACGCCATGGCTGTTCCAGATCCAGCTGGAGCTGAAGTCTTGAGCAGCTTTGTCGGAGGAATGGGGGGCGCAAAACGCGGGAGATGAAGCACCGAACTTAGGATATACAGTAATGATTCATGATTTACTCAGTAATGGCTACATACTGTATGATTTGATATATATATATATATGCACTATATACTTATGATTGTATACGTAGCCCATGAATGCCCCTGAAACCATTGATGAAATTGGTTGGTGGGTTCAAACCTGGGACGGGTGAGGCCTCCAACCATCTACTCCGTCGGACAGGTCAACTGCGTGTTTCAATTTAGGCATCTCGTTTTTGGCGCCCAGGTTATGAGCTGAAATTGATTTCAGAAACCACTGGAAAAGATGGAACAAAATCCAATTATAATATATCATAATCAATTATATATATATATAGAATAGTTGTACATTCAAGATTGTCTATCGTTTTGAAGTTTTCAATACGCTATGATTCTATGGTCATGTTTGAGCGCCTGCATTTTAGTTGAGCTTGCCACTTGTTTTAGTGGGGATGATGACACTATGAAATTTTTGCAGGATCTTTAGATTGGTCCTACTCAAGGGCAGCATCATCTCAGTATATCCTTGGCATATCCCAGCATTTTTGCGGCCCCAAACCTAGCTGATTCATTAAGACGGTAAAGATACTGTAACATACTGCAACTGATATTGCAAATTAGTCCAATTGTGTCTCAGCTAGTTGCTACAGATATAGATAATTCCTCAGACAAAGCCAGCATCAGGTCAAGTTTAATTCCTCTAGAACATACCTATTACTATCAACTAGAACTATTTCTGAATTATTGCTACTACATATATAAATGACTCCGCCGACAAATCCTCTTATAAACACCATTGTTGAGTTCAGCAACTACTATAAATTAGCTACATGAAGTTCCAAATCATACAACTACATACAACTACCAAATCCTCAGGTGTGTTTACCACCCCATTTCTTATTCTCAGCTGCTATAGAAACAAGCATCCTGCAATTAGTGGATTTTATAGGGACCCCCAACGATGGGACCCCCATCCCCATACTACTCCCGTACTACCCCCATGTTCGCAATCTGTGGAAATGAAGGTCCCAGTCAGGTGTTTCCGAAAAAAAATCCAGGGATCTACTCCTTATTTCATCATCTATGTCTTATTAAATCCCATGAAATCCCATGGAATTTCCATGAAATCCGACATTCTCAGCCATCTTCAGGTCATGTTCCGAGGGAGGAGCGTCTCCACTTCGCGGTGGCCTTGCTCCTGGAGACGCAGAGCTTCCCGCTCCGTGGCCTGGATGTGGAGTGCCGGCTGCAGCGGCTGCTGGCGGTGAATGGCAGCACCCGGCTGGCACAGGTGCACCCGGGGTGGGGTGGGGGTATGGGGATGGGGTTGGGGTTGGGGGGTTGGGGTTGGGGGAGGGTTGGGGATGAGGATTTATCATGGGATTTCTCTGATTTATGGTAGTTGAAGCAAGAAAACGTTCGATGACCAAAACGGGTAGAGGATTTCACGTTTTTTTTTCAGCACCATGACTCACTGCTAAGGGGATGATCCAGCTTCAATTCATCAGTAGATGAGTCGCCCGAACCCCAACTGGACGCGCATCCCATGTGTAGCTGGCTTGTAGCCCCTTGTTTCACCGGGACCCATGGGATGATTGTGATAGAAACTTGGATGGGTGATCTCCCAAGGGAGTACGTTTTCAACGGAAACGCGGCCGAAGCCTTGCCCACAGAGAGATAGATTCAGAGATTGTCTTTTTTTGTTGCTTTCAGCCGTATTCAGCCATGGCTTTACTTTCAATCCCGTCAGAAAATCCATTTGCTTCGTCAGGCAACCTCAAATCCAAATCACATCCACACCATTTTTTGGTTTGGGTCAGCTCACCATGATGAATTATCCAGTGTTCACACCAAAATCAATAGATGCTGATCGTGTGGAAACAAAGACATTGACCAAACATGACCAACCCCCGAAACCTCAGTGGAAACCTCCAGACACATCTCCCCGGAATTCAACGCGGTCATTCTGCTCAATTTCCACCTCGAAGATGAGGCAGCCGGCAAAGCCCGGTGGCCCTGAACGAAAAGCCAGGTTGATGTCAACCAGTGATGCTGGCGATGTAGGGCCAAGTCATGGCTCAGATTCAATTGATCTTTCTGTACAATGCCTGAATGGTCAAGGATGCATGTTGAAGCTCAGTGGTTCCTGTACTGGTTGGGAAGTGTACCGAGTTGTTTCACAGCAACTTCCTGGGAGAAAAGGTGCACAACTCACCCTGCATCACCTTGACTCACCTCTGATACTGCACAAAGAATTGCAGGCGCAAGGCATCACAGGCAAGGCTGCAACACTCTTGTGCACGTATGTTCCAACAGATCTCTATGATGCGTGGCGTGCCGTCCAAGGTCTGCGAGTTGCTCAGGGAGAGCTTGCATTGCACGGAGTGACTAGAATAGAAGGTGCAACCACTACAACGTATTTGCACCATCTCCCAGAATGCCTTAAACACTTGACATTTGGCAATCGGTTCAACCAGAGCCTGGAAGGAGTCACCTTGCCAAGCAGTCTTCAGACCTTGACATTTGGCGATACGTTTGACCAGAGCCTGGAAGGAGTCACCTTGCCAAGCNGCCAAGCAGTCTTCAGACCTTGACATTTGGCGATACGTTTGACCAGAGCCTGGAAGGAGTCACCTTGCCAAGCAGTCTTCAGACCTTGACATTTGGCAGAGAGTTTAACCAGAGCCTGGAAGGAGTGATCCTGCCAAGCAGTCTTCAGACCTTGACATTTGACGATGTGTATAGACATAGCCTGGAAAGAGTGGCCCTGCCAAGCAGTCTTCAGAACTTAAAATGTGGCTTGTACCTCTACAAGAGCATGGAAGAGGTGACCTTGCCAAGCAGTCTTCAGGCCTTGACATTTGGTTTTGAATTCAACCAGAGCCTGGAAGGAGTGTCCCTGCCAAGCAGTCTTCAAACCTTGACANCTTGCCAAGCAGTCTTCAGGCCTTGACATTTGGTTTTGAATTCAACCAGAGCCTGGAAGGAGTGTCCCTGCCAAGCAGTCTTCAAACCTTGACATTTGGTTTTGAATTCAACCAGAGCCTGAAAGGCGTGTCCTTGCCAAGCAGTCTTCAGACCTTGACATTTGGCATCAAGTTTAACCAGAGCATGGAAGAAGTGACCTTGCCAAGCAGTCTCCAGAACTTGACATTTGGCAGTGATTTTGACCAGAGCTTGGAGAGAGTGTCCTTGCCAAGCAGTCTTCAGACATTGACATTTGGCAGCAGGTTCACACAAAGCCTGGAAGGAGTGGCCCTGCCAAGCAGTCTTCAGACCTTGACTGGGATAGTCAAGGGTTTTGAACGAGTGGCGTTGCCAACAAGTGTGCAGGCCTTGACATTTGGCAGAGACTTTAACCAGAGCCTGGAAGGAGTGGCCTTGCCAAGCAGTCTTCAGACCTTGACGTTTGGCAGAGAATTTAACCAGAGCCTGAAAGGAGTGTCCTTGCCAAGCAGTCTTCAGACCTTGACATTTGGCATCAAATTTAACCAGAGCCTGATAGGAGTGACCCTGCCGAGCAGTCTTCAGACCTTGACATTTGGCAAACAATTTAACCAGAGCCTGGAAGGAGTGTCTCTGCCGAGCAGTCTTCAGACCTTGACATTTGGCGATACGTTTGACCAGAGCCTGGAAGGAGTGACCCTGCCAAGCAGTCTTGAGACCTTGACATTTGGCAGTCGATTCAACCAGAGCCTGGAAGGAGTGACCCTGCCAAGCGGTCTTCACACCTTGACATTTGGGGAGAAGTTTGACCAGAGCCTGGAAGGAGTGTCTCTGCCAAGCGGTCTTCAGACCTTGACATTTGGCGAGAAGTTTGACCAGAACCTGGAAGGAGTGACCCTGCCGAGCAGTCTTCAGACCTTGACGTTTGGCAGTCGATTTAACCAGAGCCTGGAAAGAGTGTCCTTGCCAAGCAGTCTTGAGACCTTGACATTTGGCATTGAATTTAACCAGAGCCTGAAAGGAGTGTCCTTGCCAAGCAGTCTTCAGACCTTGACATTTGGCGATACGTTTAGACTTAGCCTGGAAGGAGTGTCCCTGCCAAGCAGTCTTGAAAGCTTTAGCCATCGTTCGGTCTTGGTGAGCATTGCGTGAGTTGCTTTTGAAGGAGATTGGTATGGAAGAGATTCATGTTGTTTCTGAGGGACTTTGCGCTTTGAGTTGCACGTGCCCGTTGCCGGTCCACAAAACACAGGATGAATTGGGGTCAAATTTGTGGCAAAGACAGATGGTATACCATGGTCAGATGGTCAGTCATAGTTGTAGTCAGGTCAACCCAACAATAAAGCAACCCCATTGGCCTGTTTGGAGTTCCTTACTGGATATACCCGCGATGCCTAAAACGAACCAAAATTTATGGATGGCAGCGAACGTTTAAACTGGAACACCGCATCAACCAGAAGTGACCAGATACCATAGAGCCGCGGCAGCCCATTTGCCTGGACTTGTATCCAATTGAATCCAATTGCTATATGCTTAAAAAGATATTAGTCTACCATAGTCTACCCATGCATGGGACAAACCCTGTACTTTCATATACATACTGTAATATAATGTTATATAACGTTATTATATATATATATATTATATCATACTGTCATACACTGTACGATCAATGTACGCAGGGAGTTGTATTCGCTCCCAAAACAAATTCGGATGAGCTGCTTGGTTTGTATAGATCAGACAATTACGTATTAGTGTCAACTTGGGTTAATAAATCCGTAGGCTGTTTAATCGGTGGCGGTACTATACCAATTAAGTATCATCTTATCACCTTTTCAAGGGTACCCCCACAAATGATAAACCATGGTTTATTAATCCGGGGTTGACTTTATTGATTGTTCTTGGACCCCAGTCATTAGTGCAACCTTCCAACCTTCATCAGGTATTGAAACTCAGCATTTGCGGCAAAAGTTGCTTCAGAAACCCGTGTAATTGATCGGTAAACACACCCAGTACCCAGTGCAAGAAATCCTGTGGCAATGCGGCCTCAGGTGGATTGTTCAAATTTGGTACGACGTGTAATTTATGTACTAAATTAGTGAGATATGTATTTTTTGTATTTGCTGTACGTATTTCTTTTTACAATATCATGCAATTGATTTCCTCAATCTCTTCTTTCCTGAGCATATCTACATTTATAGTAATATATGACATATGTATATATTATGTCTATGTCATATATATATATATATATACATGATAGATATATATATATCGCAGTATATGTCTCCCCATTCCCCATTTTTCCACCGAAAAACGCTGCCGCTGCGCCGCCAGGAACTCTGCATGGAGTCCACACACTACGGCGTCACCTTAGGACACCTCGACGGCAGCCAGCTCCAGGTGCTGCTGGATGAAGCGGTAGCGTCTTGGTGGCGACGTCGAGATGGGTGGCGAACACAACAGGAATGTTGTGAAAGCAGCGAAGAATGGCTTGAATTTTGTGTCTTGTTGTCAACGTTGAAATTTGGAGATTTGATATCATTCGAGCAACACACATGATAAGAAGGGAGTTGTTTGGCCGATAGACACAGAGACATGTGAAGAAAAGCGTTTTCTTGTAACAAACCTGGTTAGGAATCCAAACAGCGATGCTGTTTCAGCCAACAGAGAGAACAATAATCCCATCTGTTCTGGATGGTTTGAGTTGTCAAAATAGTCCCATAAAATCTCACTTTTGTGAGCACATAGTATATCAGCATGCTTTCTTGGTCACAAGGGCGAATATGATGGGTCCCCAGATAGGTAAGCTTATTTGTAGTTAGGCTAGCGACCAGGGCTGTCGTTGATGTATCCACAGCTGCCTAGGTACCCTGAATCTGATGTGTGATCATCATTTTACTATCAATACCCCCTATATTGGGGTATCCCCATGTTTATTCATAGACTATATATATATATATATGTAGAGATAGATGTGTGCATTAGTATACAGTAGATGCGCATACTTACACATATCATATATATATATATGATTGGATATGATATCTATATCTATATATATATATATATCTATCTATCTATTTATTGCATAGCGTTCGGGATTGGGGTCCGCTAAACGTTTTTTGCACCGATACACCGATACACCGATTGCCGTGCGCGCACCGATACACCGATACACCGATACA
>BGPT01002269.1:58656-105139 GCA_003297045.1 Symbiodinium sp. clade C Y103 | reverse complement strand
TATAATATATAATATATAATATATAATATATAATATATAATATATAATATATAATATATAATATATAATATATAATAGATAATATATAATAGATAATATATAATAGATAATATATAATATATAATAGATAATATATAATACATAATATATAATATAATATTTATAATATATAATATATACTATATAATATTTAATATATAATAGATAATATATAATATATAATATACAATATATAATATATAATATATAATAGATAATATATAATATAATAGATAATAGATAATATATAATAGATAATATATAATATATAATATATAATATAATATATAACATATAATATATAATATATAATATATAATATATACTATATAATATAAAATATATAATAGATAATATATAATATATAATATACAATATATAATAGATAATATATAATATATAATATGTATTATCATGTATATATATATATATATATATCCTATTGCACTGTATGATAGTATGCGATAATTGGAGATGATGGGGAGATGGCATGGTGCCCATGGCACCGGCTTGGTAAACATTGGTTGCTCGGAGCCCAGGCACGGCGGCATCACGTTGATCCGCAACTTTGTGCCGGTGGTGTGCATAGCCATGAGGCGGGCATTTCACGTCACAGCTTCAATCTGGCCATCACAACCAGTAGTGGATGGGATGATGTAAGAGTCTAATTGTATTTATCGTGGATTTAAGTTTTGAATACTCACACAACCACAGATTAATACACACACATATATATATATATACATACATGTGTATATATATATATATAGTCATTTTCTACTTGGCTGCAATTGGATGCAACATCCAACGATGGGATCTTGATAGTTCCACAACCACAGACTGCCCACTTCCTCGATGCAAATCAACTGAGGTCTGACCCTGCTTATGATCAGATCAAGCAGATGGTCCGTGACTTCAGGTTCCACGTCTGCATGTGGGGTGCGGCGCCGATAGATGCGGGCAAACAGCCAATGGAACAGGGGTAGATAACCAGATAACACCAATGAATATGTGAAGAACGTCCAAATATCAACTCGTATACATTGTCTTGCAGGCACAAAGGAGCAGCTTTGGTTGTCCTCACGGATGACGGAAACACGGATTTCGCCGGCGTGGGCTTAGCTGCAAGAAGACAGTGGGATCTACCCTCTGGTGTCATCAAACATGGCTAGCTGAGAAATCCCTTATAAATCTTATAAATGGAATGTTTAATTTTAGAGGGAACATATTTAGAAATAGGATTTTCCGTTGCCATGTTTCATTGCTGGTAGGGCGATCTTTTTCTGAAGATTGTGCTTCTAATATGTCTGAAGGCTTCAAATTTCAGAAGTGAGACTGCTAGTGCTGGATTGGTAAGTTTTGGCAAAGTCTTGTTATATCAACGGATCATTACTATTCAAAATATGCTGCAATCCTTGTTTCCCTGAGGTGGCACACTTTACTTTATTCTGCCCTGCCACGAAGTTGGAAATGCAGTCGGGGGACTCGAGTGAAGTAGAGCCGGGGCTGGGGAGTCCCCTTTTTCAATCTTGATGCAAGGGCGACAAGGTTACCTTGCTATCTAGGTGGGTGACTTGTTTGACTACAGCACTTAAGCTATGCTCAGGCTCTACATACAGATCAGATATTGTAGATAACTTCTGTCAATCTATGAGTGAAGTTGTTGCGGTGTCGAGGATATTATGGATCGATCAGCAGTTCGAAGCATGCGCAGTCGAGTCCGCTAGAGTCAGGAAGCTGGGGGCAACCAAACCGCTTGGGCGCTTCCGGTCAACATTTTGAGACGTCTCCAATCTCCAACAGCCAATGGTTTCGCAAACACTTTGGTTGATGCTTTACCCTCTGGTAAACTAACATAGCTATTGAAAATGGCCATTTATAGTGGATTTTCCCATAAAAAAATGGTGATTTTCCATAGTTATGTAGTTTACCAGAGGGTAGTTTTCATGGTCGTTATTTGTCTCAAAGGGGTATCCTGGAAGTCCAAACCAACCCAGACCACCAGTTTACCCGGAAGATCAAGATGAATTAGAATTTGGAGGCTTCCTACAATGGGGGTACCCCAAAACCAAAGGTTTCAGTACTAAAGATATTTAATTTTAGATGATTTGGGGGTACCCCTATTTTAGGAAACCCGCATTTAATGGAGGGAGAATACAATACAGAAACGTGGATCAGGAAGGACATATGATGTCTTTATTGGAGGTATTGCAGGGGTTGGTATGGAGGGACATCAACCAGTCGTCACACCCTTTGAATCAAGGCCTTTGATCAGTTGCATTCCACTGCAGCTCCTGCTTGAAACCCAGACCTTGCTGGTGAAAAGATGTGAAAAGAAACTTGATGTGCTCCAAGATTTGTCAGTTGGCAACCTGTTTGAAACGCTGGATCCTTTTGAGCTTTTCATTGTGGTTCCGGAGCTTTTCAATCCTAAGAAAAGCTTGTGAACCTGGAGCCAGGTCATACCACATCGCTGATATGAGAGGATGCTCCATTGACCAGCCACGGAATCTTGCCAAGAGCGTGACCGTTGAGTGAAGTGGGCTGATGTGGCCACAGCGGCCACAGTTTATGGTCCTGGGAGACCTTTTTTCCTTGTTGCTTCCAGGGTCTCCAAAATCCGGGAAGCCACATGTGCCTCCCCTGACAAAATGCCACTTGCACTGCAGATCGCAAGTGTATTGTGGAGCATCTAGATGCCATCAGCATGCAGTCAGAAACATAAGCCAGCTGGTTTGTAATCACGGGAAATGTCAGAAGAGGGTTGGATTCTTTTGCCAAAATCATGCTGATGGACATGTATACTCGCAAAAAAGACCTCGCTGGCACCAGCGCTGGAGTCGGCAAAAAGGCATGGCAATGAGATGTAGAGATGTTTTGATCCAAGGTGTTTGGATCTCTCACCTGATGACTTGATGATCCCATTTTCACCGGGGAATCAATGGGTAGACCGTTAGACCCTTCATGTTGGGGGATGCCTCATGAGGTGAACGGTTGCCAAGCCGCATGCCAGGCGTGCTACAGTTGGCGCAGCTGGCCCGAATGGCAGCTGAGGACGCTGAGGCTGCAGGATTGGAGTGTGAGCTGCTTGGCAAGTTCCGTACTCAGACGACGCAATGGGATACTGATCGCAGTTTCTCGGTTTACCTACATTACATAATCTATCATAATATTATATATAAATATAATATAGCATTTATATAATATGGCAGTTTGGTATATTGATGCCACATTCATGGCACATGAATGGCATGTCATATTTCATCGACTGAGGTGGGGCTCCTTCGGTTGGTGGTTGCAGGTCTTCCTTGGAGCAGTCTGTGCGACTCCCAGCGCAGTCAGAGCCTGCCATTCCTGCAGCTACCGTGCCTTTAGCCTTTCGCAACGAGGCATGGCGTCGTTGATTGGGAAGAGGCCACTGAGTGATGCTGATGCTAAGTGACATCATAGCGATTTGTGAGATCATGGAGAAAACGATGTCTTTCAGATTGATAGGTTTACGGATAAAGTGAGGAGATCTTGGAAAGTGGCGGCCCCAGTGCGAAGGAGATGTTTCCTTGCAAGCAACTGGAATGTCTGGCTCGAGGTTTGGTTCTTCGACACTGCAAAGCAGGGAACGCAGGCAATCTCAGTCAATTCAACCTTGAAGCTGTGAAAGGTGTGAAAGCAAGCAGGAAGATGCTGGTGACATAAGTCTAAGACTGTCTTGTTCCTTTGTGATCCCCATCCCATCCATTTTGGTATGTCAATTCTATTCAATTTCAACATTCCAAATCAAATCCATCCAAATTCTACCACGTATCATCAATAATGGACATAACATATCCCTTCCATTCATCCAGGCATATCCAGGCCTTTTTTTTCTGTTTCCCTAACTGAGCTTCTCGAATCACCGTGTTTTCCGGTGGGACAGGCTTTGATGAACCACATCATCAACATTGGGCTCTCCATGGCCAGAGCCTTGTGCAGCAAAGTCGTGGATTTCATGTGGGATTTAACCATTATTCATGGCCATTTGATGGGAAAAAATTATATATGATATTTGAAAATTCATCAACTTGGTGTGGTTTTCCTAGGAAATTTCAGACAAAGACCCTTAAATGGCTTTCATCACGGCTTTTTCAGGGATTTGGCGAATGGCTGGAAGTGGATGCTGATCCATGCAATTGGTGCTTGGCTCAGCATCCGATGGAAGTTGAGACCTGGGATACTATGGAACCCGGTTGTGTGCATTTAGGTACTGGATCAACATGTCTCTGGATTGCACTTTGGGTCTGCCTCTGAGAGTTTTGACACTCAAAGCTGATAGATGTTGCGGAAATTGATGTTCAAACAGGCGTACACGATGGCAACATGGCCAAACGAACGCAGTTTGAATTATTGAGACATATAATCACAGGCGTTGTTCTGCTTCCGTTGGAACAGGTGTGGCCATCATGTTCCTGCTTCTTCGAACGCTGTAGCTTTGCTAGCACTTGGAAGAACTGTTGGGTGTCTTTGCTAGCAGCTGGCACTTGGAAGAAGTGTTGGCTGTCCCATAACGCGAGCTCCCCAAAAAAACGTACACGTCTGAATCAAACTTGGGCCTCCAAAGAATCCACAATTTTGCTCACAATCTTGGACAACCTGATGAAAGCTATCCGAGGCAATGTGTTTATCGCAGCAAGTGTGTTGCTCGACCTGAACTTGCAAGGCAGCTCCTCGCCTGGCTGTTGACAGGGAAGATCTATGATACCTCGCTTTCTCTGGCTGCGTTGCAGGTGTGGTCACTATGGTGATCCTCCAGATTTGAAGATTTTCTTCCGGCAGTTGCTGGATTGGCAGGCAGGTGCATGTGAATGGGAGTCTCTCAGTTCCGGACACCTTTCCACCAGATCCGTTTTGGCAAGACAAAGCACCCTCGGGCGATCTTGAGATACTTGTAGGTGACAGTGAAGGAGCAGAAATGCCAAATGCTTCAGAGAAACAACAAGAAAACTACAAGAAACACCCAGAAACATTCACTGTGAACCATGGACTGACCGACACAACCCGCGGCGGTTTTTCCGGTTCCAAGCTGTGTGCTGACTCGGTGCCTGCTGCCTTGAGAGGAGGCTGGCGGTTTGGGTCCCGGGTGTCTTGAAAGTAGGATTTGGTGGAGGAAATTTCTTGGAACTCCATGGAAATCCATAGATTTGGTGGTCAAATAAATCGGGTTTCCTGTATTTTCCTGTAATTGTTTCGTTCCAATCAATCCATTGATTGATGATTTTTGTCTTAACTGACAAAACGAAACTGTTTTATGGTCTTGCCTGCTATCCGCTTAGTGAGAATTGTCTGATTTTAAAGGCGCACTTGCAGTTGAAGGGGAGACCTCATGCTCTGACATCTCTGTTTGGAGGCACAGGGGAGGTGGCAGGCGGCCGATGACAAACTATGCACCTTGGCTTCCTGAGTTGGGAAGATCGAGCACGTGCAGACACCGAGTTCTGCTGAGGTCCGTTTTCCAAACGTGACCTTCGAACCTGTTGAATTGCAGGTAGGGCTTGGCCCCAAGAGATTCCAGTGGACTCTGTGGCAATTTGAATCCAATATGTGCCTGGGACTGTTGACAAGTCGATATGAATATATTTCAAACATTTTCAAACTGTAGACACTGACATGATTTGTTTTTCATTTAGTTTCAAGTCCAAGATGGACTGTGCCAATGTCTTGACTTGAACGGAAATTTAATGCTAGGAAGGTTCAGAGACCTCACAGAAGCCATTGGCTTCGTCCAAGGTTGGGCGAGGTGTTCAGGAGTGTCACACCCAGCTTTCTCCGAAAAGAGGAGGCAAGTTTCATGTCAACCAAATCGCTTCTTTGAATTGGCGAGTGAAATGAGCTCCAATTTGCGTTTGTCTGAAACTGAGGTCTTTATTCAGCCCAAAATTTGATGCTTGATGATCATTTTCCCCATTCAAATGGCTATATATATCAGAGGTAAATCCACCAGTTTCCGCTGTGCTACAGGATGAAGACGAGTTTTTGACCTCTTGCTGTCCACACATCACCTGGCGCCAGAGAGTCACAGGCTGGTTATGTTGCTTTTGCCCTGTCCCCAGTTGCGACCTGGCAACAGATGTCCACCAGGGTAAATCACCATGGTAAATCACCATTTAATGGCGATTTAATAGTGATTTGATGGTGATTTCATGCATATAATTCCTATCTGAATGGTTTGTTGATGCTTTTTCATGGACCCAAGGCCTTGGTTTATTGCTTCAAGCTTCAAGTTTCGGTTCATTGCGACTTGGCATCACTTGGCCTGACTGTGTAGATCCTGCAACAGGAGACCTGCGCTTTCGAACGGAGCAGTACAATCATCACTTATCGGCATGTCAATTTGAGCCAAAATGATCAGCAGATACCTTTGGAGCAAACCGCTGCCGCTCAGGACACGTGCTTTATTGGGCCATCCGGGAAGATTTGCCCTGACCTACACCTTAGGGTGGACGACTCAGGGGAAGAATTTGAGATGGATGGCTGCAGTCCGCATAGTCTGCTTGGCGTTCCGAGGAACATTGTAGCGCTGGTTGGCACCTTCTTTTTGGCCTGATAGCCCCAGCAAATTCGGAGGTGAACAGCTGGAGCTGAAGAGGTAGCGGTGGTTTGCCATGGAACAGGGATGGGTGAAGGTCCACTTAGGTCCACTTCTATTTTACTCGTATTTGCCCCCAAAAAATCCCAAGGTCAGGATCAAAGTCCAGTGATCTTTGGCAGCTCTTAGGCTGGTCCCAGAAAGCAAGTGCGAAAGATGGCGGACAAGAATCGGGCACCTGGCTCACGTTGTCGCTGTTCGATTCGGTGGATGGCTATATCATGGGTTTTCACAGTTCAGGCCCATTTTCAACCACAGCTTGGCTGGTCACTTTCGAACGCGAACAAATCATCCCATTTACATCCCCAGATGGAGGCGATGTTGGAAAGCTATTTGTTGGGTAAACCTCCATTTCTTGGGCCATACGGTGACCAAAGGCGCATGCATCTGCGATTTTCGTCAGCGCCATGGTGCTGACCCTGGTCGCAGTCGAGGCAGGGGTCACCCTCATCATCGAGTCATATACCCATAGATATGGTGCAAATATACATACATATGTTGCATATACATACATTACATTGATATATAGTATAGTATATATATATACACCATGATCTACAGATGTATTACAGGTATTACATATGTTTATATATATATATATTATATGTATATGTATATATATATATGTTGAAGTACCTGTTGCTACACCAGACTCATCATCCAAGGATGGCTTCAAGGAAGCCACACCCTCGCAGGCTCCCCGATTCCATGGACGCGCATTGCTGATTCTGGCTCTGGTGATCCTGCAGTGGTCAGGGCCACAGTGATGGGAAGATGGATTAAGAGAAAACCTACAGGAAAGCATGTTATTTTGCCATGAAACAAAATCTGGTTTTCCTCTAATTTTTCCCATAATCCAACTCTGGTATTGCGGAAAATGAGGATGTCCTTGGTGTGGTACACTCTGTCCTACATCCCTTATGGCCAAAAGATGGGATGGAGGCTACTTACAAAGTGCCTGAGCCTCAGAGGGGTCTTATTGAATGGTCTGATTGCCAGCAAAGACATGTTCGGACGAATCGCCGATTTGGTCTTCTTGTAGAACTGCTCAAATCTACGGCCTACGGTAATGGCTTTCTTGGGCCTAAAGGTACAATTTGATCTTCTTTGCTTTGAGCCTTCTCTGACTTTGACAGGCTGTAGCTGGTGCTGCACCTTCTGACTTTCCAGATGCTGCACAGCCTCTTATGGCCATTTGTTCCCGCAAAAACAAATCTGGAGTGCCATTTTGTCGATGTAGCTGGCAGCCTTAGTCTCACTGGCAAAAGCTTTGCACGAGTCCTTCATGCATCAGTTGGATGAAATACTCATGACTAAACGGGAAAATGAAGCAGTCAGGGAAGTCACGTTCGAGGCAAGGATTCGCATCGCTTTTGCAATTCGATCTTGCAAGCTCACACTCCATCAAGCAGCCCGATCCTGCTGATGAGCAGCATATAGCAGAATATGTTCAAAACCTTTGATTTCTTGCTGCTGATGGCCGCGTAGCACGACTGTCGCTAGTACGTGTACAGTGAGGAGCTCTGAATGAATCATGTTTACTCTTGACACACCAGAAACAAGGGGTGACTCCAAGGTCCTGAACATTCAGAAAGTTGGAACTCCTCTCCTGTCCTAGCAGACACGGAAAAAAACGACATGCTCATGGCTTTCTCATGATGATTATTTGAAGATCTAGACAGATTTTGAGACACTAACAAAAATGACATGGATGCAATATAGTGTGTATATATATATATAATATGTGTGTATGTCTATACTATATATATATATATATATCTAACTGATAGTTGTACTAGTATATTCATAAAATTGTCAAAGGCATCGTTTTCAGCATGGTCTAGCGAGTCTAGCCACACATCAGTCCAGCCATCGGCCTCGGCAGGCCTTGGTCATTGTACAGAAGCTTTTGCTGGCCGCGTCGGGCACCTATCAATTTTACAACATGTATGGCTGGATACTGGATGTACATTGAACCCCTCCATTTCTGTCCATTTATGGACTATTTGTGGAGAATCGATAAATATCGCTGGATTTCTTCAGACATCTGGAGCTGAGCTGCATGACAGGCTGGTAATTAACTTCCGAGCTGGTCTTGCAGCGTTTGCCTCCGCCCTTCTTGGGCGAAGGTCTCAGAGATAGCCGAGTCGATGAAGAATCTGGGTGATTGGCTGAGATTGGTGACATTGATTCAGATCGAATCTGAGGTGGCTTGACAGCTTTCCACGAGCGAAGCTGGTAGTAGTTATGGCCAGGGTTCCCAGTCGTCGCCAGCGCTTGAAGTTGCCACTGCGCTGACAGCCAGCACTCACAGGTGATTCTGACATCGTCTGTTGAGGTTCTGATGCCAGTTGTTCTCAATGTCTTTGCCTTGTGGACAGCGGATAGCTTTCTTCAGGCCAGGAAGATGTTCAAGTATGCAAAGCCCGGTTGGCGGATTGCTCTTCAGCAAGCGCTTTATTTGGATCATGGTCAATATTATTGAAGTGCACCAGATTTCCCGAAGGCGAACTTGAGCGATGGTGAAGAATTGCAGGCCGGAAGCAATCCAGATACTTCACAATGGCTGCAAACAGTTTCATGTCAAGTGGGATGGCAGTCTTCCGTCCGGGTCAATAATGGATGGAACATGATGGCGCCAGACCAGGTCAGAGAGTCCCTGGTTGCAGGGGCGATCGTGGGGCGCGATGGACCCATGTTGCAGGTTCGGCCAGGGGGTGATATCTTGAACATAGCAAGCTGGGAAATCTTCATGAAATCCATGGAAGTCTTAATGGGAAAATCACGGAACTAAATGATACACCAAATGGAGGTTTCCTAAAATAGGGGTACCCCCAAATCATCCATTTTAATAGGATTTTCCATTCTAAACCATCCATTTTGGGGTACCCCCATTTTAGGAAACCCCCAAATGATGATGACCCACCAAAGAACACAACGCAACAAAAATCATTGGGGGCCTTACAATGAGAGGTGCAGCTTGCGTGCGCAGTTGCACGCAACCTGGAATGATCGTCCAAGTTGAGAGACGCTGCGAGTTTGAGTCGACAGGTGGATGAAGAGATGGACGACACCATTTTGTCCTTTCAAGAATGGAAGAGGAACGGAAGACTTGCCTGAAGCGCCAACATTGAGCGACTGACCGAAGCCGATGGAAAAAAAGGGACAGTCATAGCCGTGCTGCTTGAACTTCTGAATAGAACTGATGTATTCTTGTATCTGGGTTTGTCTTAAAATATGGAAATGCCAACATGGCCATTTCAAGCGGAAGATAAGCCATTGGACTTTGGGTATCCTATTTTCAGACAAACTTATATCAACCTGCTTAGCAAGTGAATCATTTGGATCTACTGATCTACCTCACTGTACCAAGCTGAGCATTGGCTCCAAAACTGTTGACAAGCTTCCACAGAGCCTTGTTCATCATCCCATGGCAACACGACTCACGAACACTCAAATTCAAGGCTTGCTTTGCCATGCTAACTAGATCTGACTAGTAGCCGTACAGATTCCTTTTCTATCTTTTCTTGCACCACATGCAACACATAACAATCGTACTGCCAGCCTTCTTACCTCATGATTTCACTTGTTGATCAACCTGCCATGCCCCATGGCTTCCACCTCCCTGGGACCTAAGGGTCCATGGACCATGGATCCAGATGGCTTCGGCGGCTCTTCCCGCGAGTCGGACGAAGCACTCGGCGCGAGTGCCGCCAGCATCAGCAATTGGTGCAGGTGCCACTCCCACCGCCTCCGCTGAGCTTTGGTTCTCCACCACCACCGCCAGCTGAACTAACTCCTCCACCGCCACCGTTAGCACCGGCACCGGTGGCCCTGGTGCCTCCACCACCACCAGGTAGAGCTCTACCATCACCGCAGATGATAGTTCCACTTGCTTTCAGAGGTCCAACAGATCAGTTTAACTCGACTTCGGAGGTCCAACAGATCTTGCAGAAGATTCAAAGTGACGGTCCAAGAGCTGCTATTAGCAGCAACTGGGAACGAATCAAAGAGCTTCATGAGAAAGAGGCTTTTTCCATTCAAGAAATTGTGTGGCTGTTTGACCGCTGTCGCTCTGTCACAGCACTTCGAACAGCCAGCCTGAATGCAACAGTGTTGGGAAATCCTGATGAAGCTTCAATACCACTGGGGACACTGATCGTTCAATTGTTCACAAACTTTGTTTGCCATCAGATTCCCAGTTTGGAACCCAGTCAGATCACTTGTTTTATTGAGGCTTTGACATCCCCTGCCTTGCCAATGGATGAATTCTGGCTCTTTATGATGGCCAAGCAGATTCAAGATACGTCAGACAAGTTCAGTCCTCACCAGATTGTCACTATCGCCCGATGTTATGCCTGGAAGAATTTGGAGGATGAGGAATTTTTCGATGCTCTCTGTTCCAGTGTGCATCGACGATTGGTGGAATTCACTCTGCCTCAACTGGCTCACTTTCTCTTCTCCTGCGCACGTGTTCGATTCCTCCACCAGGCCCGGGGCGAACGGATCACGTGTTGCACAGCTGCCACGCCACTGATGAATCTGCAGGAGCTTTGTGCCGATGCTTTTCCGCTGTTCCAGGAGCGCGTCAATTATCCATGCGTCAGCCTATATAGAATTGTGTAGATGGTTCCTGGGATGACAAGACTTTAGAACTCTTTAGAAAACCTCATGAAACATCATCAAATTTTACAAAACTGGGGCATTCCAAAATTCGCATTGAAATTGGACTGAAGGAATTTTTGTCAGCTCGATCTGAGCTGCAGGACCATGCGTCTGTGTCAGCGTTGGATGGTGCCGCGCTTGGGGCTGTCATCACAGCTGCTAGCATGCTGGACTGGTGTGGAAACCAAGTTGAAATGGTTAGTCCATGCAGCCACTGTCACTCTATGTCATGAGGGGATACGAGGAGAATATGGCTTTCCAAGACTTGGGGACGATCCCTCAAAATTCCAATGTGAATATCAATGAATTCCGATTTGGGGGTACCCGCGAGGTACCCCTATTTTCAGACAAATGCCCAAACTCCAATCGCAACGGCATGTCATTGGCTGAGGAGAAGCTTTGACTCTTTGTCATGCTGCAGGTTATTGGCATCCAGACCGTGGAAGGCGCGGAAGCGTTTGGAAGCCCTTGGTTTGTTTTGTCAGATGGACAAGTGAGAAACCAATTCAATGAAAGCCTTAGGGAGCCATAGGTTTCTGACCCATGGCCAAATGCTAGCCTGTCAACTGTCCAGATGTTGTGTCGCGGCGAGAGCCGAGTTCTCCTACAATGGGGGAAAGAAGTGTGCAAAGCCTTGGTTTCAGTCACTCTTCAATCTGCCTCCCAACATGTCAGGACTTACACGCCGTGTTGGACTCAGCGCAGGTGATTGTATCACTAAGAAAACACCGTTTTACCGGACATGGGAGCAGTAGGATGGTGGAGTGTTGGTGGCCACTGCCCACCAATATGCCCATGCCATCACAAATCATCATAAATCATGATGGGGTTGGTCTGGAAATCGGGATCCCCCTGTTTATTGATGCTTTAAACTCACTTTTGTCCATGAAAGCAACCATTTGGAGGCATAAACTGCGGATGCGGTTGTGCTATTCGTGCTAACATGTTTTACAGACCAAGTCTAGTATTGTGACCCAGATATTATATGTGAGACAAATTCAAGATTTGATATTGTTATCCCCGTTATGCACCAAATATCATGATCAATGATTAATCACTATTCTCTTTTGTTATGGCCACAACTCGATTAATTAATTTCCTGAGTGACATCAAATCCCCTATGTGATTAACATTTTGATCAACAACATCGCCAGTTGCCCTCAGTCAGCCACATACTCACCAAATATCCCCAGTTAGGCTCAATATCCCCCATTTATTATAGCCATGCTTGGGGGTGCAGTTTCAGTTCTCATTGGGCATAAAATCATAGTTATGGGGGGTTGTATCAGGTTATATCCCAACTCGTGGGGGCTAAAATCCCATAGCCATGGGATTACCAACCGTGGGATGGTATTGATCCCGACTCATGATCTGTTTCTAAGTATCACTCAATCATATCTCATGATAGAAAACTCAGGGTTCTATATAAGAATTGTGTATATATATATATATGTATATGATATGTATATATATATATATATTATAACCATAGTTGCAGTATATGGCTTATATCCCAACTTCTGAGGGTAAGAACCCCATGGTCCCCTACTCCGCCACCCCCCGGGACGCCTGGCCGTAGCGCTACCCAAGGCCCAGGGGGCCGCGGACCTTGCCATGGGTTTGGCCTTGGCAACGGCGGGGGGATGGGGGGGTGGAAGGGAAAATCCACGGGAAACCAAAGGTTTTTGTGACCTGGTAAATGGTGACGATCATGAACTTTCGTGATTTCTGTTTGTTGCGGAAAATTGAGTGAAAAAAAGTTGTTTCATGGCTTAAACCCCATGGCCTTTAGATGTTTTTAGTGAGTTTTTACCACTGAATCAGTGGTTTCAGCTTCCTGCTGATCAAGTCTGGAATTGACCATCAGCCAATGGCTGGTCTAGCCTTTTTTGTGCATCAGCCAACAGTTTTTGATTGTTGATCCCGAGTTTGGTATCTTCAAGAACGGGTGTAGCTGTCAACAAGTGTGGTTTCACTGGATCTTTAGCTGATCAACTGCCAGGTCTACATGCAGACTTCCGGTGGTTCGAGGCGGAATCCGCTGCAGCTTACCCAGCGTCCCAGCCGTGACTTGTGACGCTTCGAAGGTTGTTGCTCCCAATTTTGCTGGAGAACTTCTCCAGCTTGCCTGTGAAAGAAAATCGGTCAAGAAGGGAGGCGGGGCCAACTTTACATCGAACAGTTGAATAATCACCATTTTTGATGGTACTTGTGTAGATATCGACGTAGTGTTCGACTTCTTGTTTGAGTGTTGGTATAATTCCCCCAAAACACAAGCGACTTCAAGCGACAGTCATGGCAATCATGGCAAAGGTAGCAATGCTTCAGCGACGAGTCATCCTCACCGGGCTTTGTGCCGCATTTGGCGTGCCAAAGAGGTGGGGCTGCAGATTTCTGACCTGAAAAAACAGGGGGGCAGGAGAAGACGTACGTCTTGGTAGTCCATGGCAGGATATGGCAGGGGAACCGTTTGAAATTTCAATGCATCAATATGCATCAATAATCTACAAATTGGATCAAGATACCCTCTGGTAATTAAACGTAGCTATTGAAAATGGCCATTTATAGTGGAATTTCCCATTAAAAATTGTGATTTCCCATAGTTATGTTAGTTTACCGGAGGGTATTTTATCATCGTACAAAATCATCAAGTTGGCAGTTTCTCTCCCATTGCCATGTTCGATTGCCAGAAGGCAATCGCATTCCAAGGAAAATGGAGGAATGGATCCCTGCTCCACCGTGATGGCCATTGATTATTCATCTCCAGGTCACCCAAGGTATTATATATCCAATATATTAATATCAATGGATATATTCATCACCATTCATATACTATATTTGGAGTATATATATATATATATATATAGCATAATATTTGAATATATTGGATATATTGGATGTCCATTGATACAGGGTCATTCATCAGGGAGATGAATCCCCTGCTGCTCCTTCCAGGAAAGCCTGGGATTTGGCTCAACTGCGAATGGTGCAGGCCACGAAACATGTCATTGTTCTTTGATGAGCCATGACCAGCCTAAGATGGGGTATGCATGTATATACACATATATATGTACATATATATATATATATGTATACATATATATGTATATATAAATGTACATATATATATATATGTATATATAAATGTACATATATATATATATATATGTGGCAATATAAATGTGTATAATGTATATATATGTATATGTACATATATATATATATACATATATATATATATGGTGTTGGATCATCGCTCCACCTTGTCTCTGATTTGATTATCTCTGACGACATAGCTTCTTTGCTATGCCAACCATTGTACATGTGAGCTGCTCATGTGTTTAATTTGGGGTCTTGATGTTTTTGACAGCTTGCTCGTTGCCATTTTAATTGCATGCAATTTCTTTTTGTGTATAAGGACCATCTTTGAGCATTCCGGCTCTCTCGAAGAAAACGATACCATATATATATATATGTATATTGATATTGATATCAAATTAATCTCACGATGCGGAGTCGCCCCACCGGGGGCTGGCATTGCGGTTCTTCCTATTTTCACCTGCGCTTGAGTCGAAGGTCCGCTGCGGTCGAGGCAGCGCATCTTGCCATGCTGAATTAACACTCCCTTTAAAGTGTTCCAAAAGTAAATGTTTCAAATGAAAATGCGAAACACCTCTCACATTCCAAATTCCCTGACGGCACTAGTGCCAGGATAATTCACTGCCTTCACCTCACAGGGATCAAACTTCGTGATCTCCATGTACTTCTTGAAATCAGCAGCCTTTGCAGACTTGTCGGAATGATTGTAGATCCACGCCAAGTAGCTTTTGGTCTCAGCGTTCTGGTCGGCCTCAACGATCAGCCTCTCATACGTGCAGCGGCGAGAGGCCACCTTTGGAAGAGTGCAGATCGTCTTGCCCCACATCTCCACTGACTCCACTCCCGGAGGCAGTTCATAGTTCTTGGAGCTGACATTGGCGGCTCCAGGACTCGGAGGAACGGGCACTTGCTTCGCAACATCAGTGCCGGCCACAGAGATCAAATCGAACTCCTCAGTCTCATCATCAAAGCATGTCGGGCCATCAGCTGCAAATAGCCGACGTTTGCTGCCATCATGCATGGCCCCTTTCATGCTGCTGGTTGGCTCCACATCTGACTGGGCAATCGCAGCTCGATCAGCGGCAATGAGAGCTTGCTCCCACATTCCAGTTTGACGCAGGACATTGATGATTGCCACTGCCTGGGATAGGTCGAAACCAGGCTGACCAGATGATGCCATGATATCAGTGAACGCAGGATGGAGAAAGAGATGGTGCTTCTATGAATCACTCGGTCGGCGATTCACACTTGAACTGAATTGGAAAATGATCGAGTGCACGGATGGATTTGGCATGCTCTTGCTATACAACTGGCACGCAGTGACAAGTATTAACCCCAACTTATCCCCAAGCTTATTTACCACAATCCCCAGATTATAGTGAACAGGCTTCGCACTCAATTATGGACTTCTTCTCTGTTGATTCTTTCTCTCACGATCTTCTGCTTCTTTCTTGAACTGCTGAATCTGCCGCAGGCTACGTTCCTCTCGATACCTCTTTTTCTGCTCCAGAACCGATGCTTCTTCGTTGAGCTGATACTCTCCTAAGTGCAAGGCTGACCTCAAGAGGTCTGCTGGATCTTGTTGATCTTTGGTAAGACCATCTGCAAGCATTAATCCCGTAGGGCACCAACGGATGCAAAGGTTACATCTTACCATGCACTGCTTTACGATTGCAAGATCTATGGCAACCCTTTTATCTTCAGCTTTGGACACAGAAGACATTGAAATCAAGTTGTCATATAAACTCTTGCAGTCGGTGATGCCAACTATGGGAACATGAGAAACCTGATCACGCAGCTTCATGCCATGCACCAAAACCGCTGGCGCCTGAGCATCTTTCCACAGCTGACTACTACGCAAGTCAAAGGCTCCATGAATTGCTTCGGCTACCATCAGTGACATCCACTCTGACACTGCAGCTGCTGTTGCATAGGCTTGTGCTTCCCCCGCTAGGGTTGATGCAACTTTCCGGGGAAGTTTATAAGACTTCCATGCAAAAGGAGACCACTGACTTTGCTCATTTTCAGACAGCTTGGAGTTTGCAAACGCAGCAATGTATCCGGCTTGAGTGCTGTATGCTTTCGCATTACCGAACCCTGCATCAGAGTGAAAACAAATGCAAAGATTTTCCCAAGGAATTTTCTTCACAGTAATGTCCACATGACTGTACTGCTTGGCACGATGTATCAATTGATTCGCATACAACAAGTCTTTCACCTTTGGCTCCGGAAAACACTGCTGAGAAAACGAAGTCTGCACACACAGGTCTGGCCTGGATTGGCCACTCAGCCAATTGGCGGCTCCATTGATCGCTCTCAAGGCTGCAGTTTCCTTTTCCAGGAAACGTCTATGGTTCCAATGATGCTCCATTTAACTGGTGGCACACTTTCGACAAAGAGGTTGAATCAGGTGGATGGCACAAGTCTCAATTTGATAACTGCCTCTACTATCTCTTCGAGACCGTTGAAGGTGAATCTAAGCCACGTTTGTGCGGTGTACTTGGAGCACATGTTGATGATACTATCACTGGTGGTGCAGGAGCCAAGTATCAACAGGCCATTGCTCGTTTGAAAGCACGGTTTATGGAGATCACGTACAACCAGAAAGAATATGCACAACACCTTAGGCCCATCTCTGTGAGTAAGGAACGACAACGAGATAAAGAAGCACTAGTCCCGGAACTCCTCCTTGGGGTTGATGTGCAAACAATGGTGAAAACTTTGCATCAAGTGCTCCAGCTTCCAGGAAGGCTCCCTTGATATCACCAAGCTGTAACAACCACCCCTTACTGACCAGTATTTGCAGGATGAGAGCTCGAGACAGCGGATGTAAAGTAGGAGAGTGACAAACGCCTGAGCCAATCTTCTCCTTGAAATCAGGGTCCAAATGACCTTGTAGACACCATCTTGATTTGATCCTTTGACCATCTTCATCTTGTTTGTTCACCACAACAAATCGACTTCCAATAAAACGGTGACTCTGTTTTGTTCGGATTTCCTGAGCTTTCTTGCCTTTCCAAACACAAATGGCATTTTTGCCTAACAGAGTTTCCCATTCAACTGTTTTTGACTCGTCAATCTGTTTCTGCATTTCTGGTTCATGGCCACTTGGTTTGATTTCTTTCTGAGCTTTCTTTTGGAGAAACGCTGCAAGGAGGACTTCCACAGTCTGACCATTCATGCCTTGGAGAAGTTCAGCCGTCAACGTGTCCGCGGCTGCAGAATCCGGTTCAGTGAGACGTGCTCTGACTGACGGTCGATCCCCATCTTGTTCTGAACTGGCTTCTCTTTTAGAACTATCCCCCCTAGGACTATGGTTATCCCCTTCACTCATGTTGTTATCCCCACTTGACTCTTGGTTGAGTTGCTGTTCCAGAAGGGCTGGAACCATTTCTTGCATCATCTCAGCGAAATCATCTTGTTGCATAGCTGGCGGTCTACTGAGATATTCTGGAGGTCTTTTGGTCGTGTGTCGAACTTGTCTCCATGGGCCATATGATTCTGTTCGAGGCATAGCCAAAAGCTGTTTGCGCACTTCATCAGCATGTGAGGAACTATGAGAACTGGACATGCTTGGACGTTCATCATGTGTGGATCCATCATCAGGAGCACTTTCTCGCTCGGCCGGAATTGGAGCGGGTTCTGCAATTAATTCGCCGGCAGATCTGGCGACTGCACCTTGTTGCACATGTTCCAGAGCTTGCTCAGGAGAATGAGGTTGTTCTTGATTCACCAAATCAACAAATTGACTTTTGGGAAATTGGCCTTTCTCCAGGAGAGTCTTGATTCCTAACAACTCGCTCTGGTCAAACTTTGCTATGGCTTGTTCATCATGTGAAGCATGTCTGAGCTGCTCAGGCGAACAACGGAAAAGACTGCGTCTATGTGCAACAACCCAATTTACGCCAATGCGGCCTAAAATCAGAGCTGCACCATGCCAACGACCACCTTTGAGAAGCACACCATTTTGCCATTTTTGGGATCTCCAGTAAAATACCCAGTCCCCTGATGCAAACTGTCGCTGAACTCTTGGTCTTGCTCGGAGAGCACTTCTCAAGGCCTTGTCATCCTGACATTGCAACACTGCAAGTCTTGCTGCTTGCCTGATCGCCTGAGATCTCTGATATCCCGCATCCACGAGAACTGCATCCGAAGCCGCAAGGTGAGTGTCATCTTGCAACAAGTCTTGTGGCACTTTGGGGTTTCTGCCAAACACCATGCAGTTGATATGGACTTGCACCACTTTCACTGATGAGGGAGTTTTTGGCTACTTGTGTTTGCATGCAACAGTCGACAAACTCTTCTGCTGAAGTCGGACGACACTCATCACATACGCGTTCGAAGATCTTGGCAAACCAGTGTCCATGTCTTTCCTGCCCATACTTTCACAGTATTCTCCGAACATGTCACTGAGATTTGAACTTGAGGGATCGAGTTCCAGAGTTTGTGGCACACCAGCCCATGAAATCCATGAATCTCGTAAGACCCCTTTTGTCAGTTCAGCAGTTTCTCTGTGAAAGATTGGAGCCATGACATGTAAGGAAGTAGCATAGTCTATGATGCTGATGCACGGAACCTGTTGATTCTCACGCCAACCTGGCAAGTACTTCACATCCAGTCCTATCTTCTCATTAAATTCGGTTGTTCTGGACGTCTTCGCTGGCAAAGCACTGGCGGGTTGGACATGGTTACGGCAAACATCGCATTCAAAAGACTGAGCTGCTTTGATAGCCTCACTGGTGGCATTACTATGACGGAGGATCCTAACCAAGTCCTTGACACTTGGATGTCCTAAATTGCAGTGTAGTCTGCGGATTGCTTGCATGACTTTTGGATCATGTTGATTTGCCACCGGCTGCTCGGCTGCAGGTTCAGCTTGAACTTCACTTACAAGACACTCCAACTCGGCATCTACTGCAAGACATGGCTGTGTTGGCCGGTCGGCCAAGTCAGGCACCATTGTCTCCAACATGTTACGGACAAACTTGGGGGTATATGCAGCACAAAAAGCACTAACATTTTGACCACTCCTAAGCTTACCTTCAATTGGACGATGTTGGGAACAGCCTGGACATGTCTTGAACCCCTTGGGATTGCTGCAGGAGCTCATGATACCCGTTGCCTTTTGAATGGGCAGTGCAGTGTCTGGGCAGCGGAGGCCATATGCACACATGTCAACCCTCCTAACCCCGTACTTACGTTTCAGAGGTATCATTGGGGGATCATTCCACACTTCGGATGGCAACGGATGCTCAAACNCCCGTACTTACGTTTCAGAGGTATCATTGGGGGATCATTCCACACTTCGGATGGCAACGGATGCTCAAACATGAACTCTCCACCTCGCTTGAGCTGGCGTTGAATCTGTTCAACACAGAACGCACTTTGCCTACGAGCCCTACGAATGAGTCTGGCAGTCTCAAGAGGGGACCGGTACAATCTATTGAGATGTTCCCATCCTCCACGATTCCGGCACGGAGGACACACCACAAGAAGCTCAGGATTGGCTTCATCCAATTCACGGCTCACTTTGGCTTGTGTTTTGGGATCATCTAAATCATACCCCTGTTGAATATCATATGAGAGCCCCTTATAACCCATCTTTTCGGCTTGCATGGCAAATCGGGGTGGAGAAAACAATTCTGCAACAAGCACTTTGGATGTTTTCTTAGTATCACCTTTGTTCCATTGAGCAAGCAAACATCTACATTCTTTCTTCTTGAGAGTGATCTTTGTTTTGACTTTGCTAGTGGAACTTGAATCATCCTTGAACTCACGATCTGACTTAACATCCATTTGGGATTCATTCTTTTCATTCCCACAGTCCTGAGAGATCGCTGCAGAGACCTGGCGCTTGGGATAGTCCAGGATGCTGATGAGAACTTGTCCAGCAGAGTTCGTTGTCATCTTGGTTTTGGTATCCAGAAAATGAAGCATGCCCTGATCAAAGTCAATCTTGGCACGAAGTTTTTCCAGAGTAGGTCTGCCAATGAGCAAGGGTGCGCAACCCGAAATCACAGCAGCATCAATCAGGCCAAATTTGCCTGCCACCCCTACCGGTAGCTTCACAGCAATCATCGATTTCTCCACCGCTCCATTCCCAAATCGGAATGAGTTCTCAGCTTCATATTCCACCACATTGGAGTAGCCTGCTTTTTGCATCATCGGCTTCAACAACTGCAGAGTGTCACGGCCAATCAATGTGCGGCCGCAGCCAGAGTCTACCACGCCAAAGCCCGGAGATTGGACCAGGGTGGCTGCCATCACCTCAGTTGCAACTCCCACGAAGGATGGAACATCAGCAGCCTCAGGTTCGTCAGAAAGGCTAGCATTGTTGTCAGCTTCCACATAGCTGACCCCAGCGTTCTGTGATCCAGTTGCTTTGCTATCGGAATCTCGATTTCCAGCAGTAGGGTTTTTACACTCCCTCGCCCAGTGTCCCAGCTGATTACACTTACGACATCTCGTCTTCTTCTTGAGCTCTTCAATCTCGACTCGAAAACTTCTCCGAGTTTTCCCAGCTGAGCCAAATTGGCGGGATTGCTGGAATTTGGCAATCTCCTTTCTCCGTTCCTTCCACGACACAGCTAACGCCTCTGCCGCCTCGCCCTCAGAGAACACTTCATCCTTGTCCTCGGGCATGTCAGCTAAGGACGCATTGTGATCAGCGAGAAATGCCTCAACATCCCCAAAGCCACCATCCATGGATTCCAGAACTTCAGAAGTGTCAACCTCAGCCTGAAACACCGACGTACTCCTCTTTTTGCCGACAGCTTTGAATGCAGGAAAGCAGGATCGGAGGGCAGCACTGATGTCATCAAACTTCAAGCTTCCCTGAGCCTTCGCCTTGACAATGGCTTTTTGCTCCTCCGATAGCCCTATGCAGTTCAGAGCTACCCACCCCCTAGCCTCGGAGGGGAAGTCCACACTGGCACGCCTCTTGCACTTTTCGAATGCTTCACGCACTCGAGCTGTCCATTGTTTCATCGTCTCTTGGTCCAGCGCTGAGAGACTGAAAATTTCTCCCAGTATTATACCCATCATGTCATGCTGTTCTTTCTCTGGGAAACGATCAGCCAGGGTGTCCCAGAGGAGATCTTCTCCAGCCTCAGTAGCTAACTGTTCCAAGGTCAAATGCTCGCAAGCATCCCAAGCCTTGCCGTCAAGCAAGGTCAGCAACCACGGAGCGCGCTGCTGCTTTGTCAAGTCCTTGAGCGTCATCATCTTTGCACGGGCCCAAGTCTTCCACTTTTTCAACTGTTTTCCGGGATCTTCATCGTCACCTGCAAATCTCTTCACAGCAGATCCCGCAGCTGAATCCTTCTCATTACCTGCCATGTTGTCCGGCTCCTTGACTTCCTAGTCGAGCCTCAGCGGTGCCCCCGGTGGGGCTCCGCTACCAATCACGATGCGGAGTCGCCCCACCGGGGGCTGGCATTGCGGTTCTTCCTATTTTCACCTGCGCTTGAGTGCCATGCTGAATTAACATATATATGTATGATTATATATGTATATTGATATTGATATCAAATTAATCGCCATAAGTAGTAACTAGGCTGTATATGTATATATATATATATATATACATGTATGTGTAATTGTAGTGTAACCCTAGTTAACCCTATAATTAGTTAATGGTACCTATTAAAACTCCATCTATTTGGGTACATATTAGGATACACATTTCTATACCAGTATTGCATTGGTTCGATTCATGTCGCTTCTTGTTTCCGGTTCACCGTGCACGGTTCGGTTCACAAACGATTAGGACCATGATTTGTTTCATTCCGCTGGTTCAGTTATTTGAAATACATCAATGATGGAGAAAGATGAATGCAATCTTCAACTCCTATGAGTAAGTCGCCAAGAGATGATCATGTGGAGTCCATTGTGTCCCCGGAGCCTCCTCTTTGGAGGAACGGGAACGGTTCCATGGCACCCATCATTGCGGGTTGATGTCAGGCGACCTTCGATAAACTTCAAAGCTATCTGGCGACAGGCCGGAGATAGCTTATGGGGGATGGGGATGGGATGGGGATGGGGGTTGGGGTTGGGGGTTGGGGATGGGAATGGGGTGCTGAAAAAAAAAAACTGTTGCTTTTTCACTGCAAGGCACGAGAACGAATTCCTGGGAGCCTGAATCCAGTCGATTTCACCTGGAGGCAGGCTTCAACAGCTTCTATTTCGCTTGTGTTTCGAGACAGGTAAGAGCTGGTTGTCTCCCTGTTAAACGCATTTGTGTTGTTGCCAGAGTTCCATGTCTTGAAAAGATCAGCTGCAAGACGCAATGACCATCAGGTCGTTGCTATCCTCAACCTCTTGGAAGTACAGCACCGCCTGGAACATCCCCAGATGCCTTTCCAGCTCGACATTATGATCACACCGGATGAGTTGAACGCTGCCAACTTGGAGATCGATGCGAGCGAACCCAGCGAAGCTAGCGGGTAAAAAGGCGTGCGGAAGGATCATCTGGTGCAAACCGGCCTTGCTTCAACATTGATTCTGGAAGAGCGGAAGTAGGGCAATATTGCATGCATGGAGAGAGGAAAGGCTGTGACACAGGGATGCGCAATATTTCTGCTTTTATGTGCAATCGTTTGGCTCGAGTGTTTAATACACAGTGGAGGGACATGTTTTACCCAATCAGAGCTTTGTGACAAATCTATTGATCATCTCTTTTGGCAATTCCCCGCCAAGAATTCGAAGCTCTTTGAAGCTGTGTTTTAATTTTGGCGGCATGCTTTTGACTGGCCAGATGCAAAGCGATGCCGAGTTGAGGGGTGGTCCTCACTGTTTTTGTCACCGCAGACTACCTTGGAATTGGAAGGTACGCTGTGGTGACAAAAACAGTGAGGACCGCTCCTTTGCATTTGCTCGACGGCTAGCAACGCCACTATCAGATGAGCAATCCACATTGCGATCTTCAGAAGGGAATGGGTTCCAAAGTCAGTGAAGGCTGGTGCAACGCATTGCCTGTTCCTGATGGACACCGTCAGTGCAGACCATCGAGCAGATCGAGGAGATGCGCTGGCCAAATGGATTGGCATTCTCTGTGGCGCCGTTGCAGTTCCACCCAGTCTGATCAACGGATTATACATTGAAAGAAGATGAAAGAAGCCAATGCCTTGATGACAAGCACGGAAATCTTGCACATTGACATTGGACAGAACACATTATAGTCTTGCTTTTGAACTCCATCTTGACAGCGGTGGAAGGCCAGCCGCGGCCAGTCCCAAAAGTCTTGGATGGGGTTCCTGATGGATGCAGCAATTCGACGGCGGGTCATCCATCTAGCCTTTCTTATGAAGGCCACTTCGAAGGGTGTGGCCATTTGGCCATTTTCAGAGCGTGAGAATAGCGTGAGTAGAGATTCCATTTTCATTGGCATTTCGGATTTTCGGGGTATCGTTTGATTTTTAAATGCTTCATAGTTTCACCGTTTTGATGAAGTCAAGCTATATTATCTGTTGGTTCAATCCACCCTTTTGAGGATCAGCTTGAGTCAGCTAAATCCCCATGGCTTGGGGGTAAAACAATTTTCAGATTAGTTATCCCATAATTAATCATTATCTCACTAATTACTATCCCAATTATTTCCCGATATTTTGAATTGGACAAACCATTGGATCTTTGGGGCAACCCTGCCCCCTTTGGGAAAAAAGAGATCCCATTATGTCTGCACCACTACAACAGGTAGCAGAACTCCCAAGCCCGGGGCACCGAAGCAAGAGGCAGCAGAAGCTGAAGATCAAGATGCAGCAGCACCTTGGTCCTGGCTTCTGCTGCCTCTGATGCCAGGGGCACCAGAGGAGGAAGCAGAGTGTGGATTGAGGCCGCAGGTCCGGGGCAAGAGAACCAAGTGCTGTCATCCGCAGGTGGGAAGGAGATCATTTGGAACTTGCCATGATCAGCGATAGTTCCTTGGGGTATGACCGTTAATTATGGCTATTGGGTTTACCCATGCCATTGGAACTAGCCCTCTAAACAAGTAAGCCATGCCAAGCAGGGCCTCGTCTACCACCATGGTTTTCTTTCCTTGGTTTAGTTTAGGGCCTATAGGGGTTAGGGTTTTGGGTCCGGAGGATGATCCTCCTCAGAAGATGACTCCCAAAATGGTGCAGATGCTACGGAAGGAGGACCTTCTCAATTCTCCGGGCCATTTTGGGAGCCAAAGTCTCCGCGCTCTTCCCTCTCGGGATTTTGGTGTCGTTGAAACAACAGTTCAATTTCTCAGACCAGACGGCAGAGACACCGACCTTGCCGATGTAAAAAAAATCTGTTGCCAAGGTGTGATCCAGCTATCCGAGCTGTGTGTTGTGACGCGATACGTCAAGGATACGCACGAACCCATGGCATCCATTGCCGTTTTTCAGCTACAGCTGATATCGAGACCCAAATACTCACAGTGACACATCTTTTAGTGTCTTTTACCATTGTTGCATCGCTGATCAAGCATGAGCCAGTATTACACGTGTCAAGAAAAAAACTGCAGACCTGCAGTATGTGACCTTGCTAGCAAGGCTTGCAACGCTGCTCAGCAATCAGCATTAGGGATCATTAGGGCACATTGGGTCATGGGGCTTGGCACACAAGCAGATCGTGCTGATGAATCCTTTCCGCTCTGCACCATCCTCAGGGGCGCTCCTATGTTACTAGTAGAACGTGTGGGACAGTCATGAAAGGTCGTTTGGGCATGGGTCAACACTTTAGGCCAAGGCGATCACAGATCTTGGCAAACCTTAGTCTCAACACTTTTCAACTTTCAACTTTCAACCATACTGCCTCCATTTGTGAATGAATTCTCCATTAGAAACCTGCGTTTGGTTCAGGGATTTCCCGGCCATCGATGATCGAAGGGTAGGCTGAAACCGCAGACCCCAGGTGCAGGTACTGGAGATTCAGGAGAAGATCGAAAGCCTTTGCTTTTCAGGACTGGACCCGCCGCTGCACCCCGCGCCTGGACAACATGAAAATGGATGAAAGGAACATCATAGTCGGAACATCTGAAAACTGGGAATATAATTGAATGGCATGCAATTGGATATAGAATCTGAAATATTGCAAATAGTGGGGATATATGTAGAGTTTGATGATGTTTGATGGCTACGTCAACCCCAACTTGCTTTGTTTATGTGCCTTTTTTGCTTTTTTTTTTGTGATGTTCACCAGACTTTGCGCTCTCGATGTCTTTCAGATGCTCGATGGCACGAGGAAATCAGGTGTATGTTGGGACGGCCGTTGGAAACCTGTTCCAGTCCTGAGCTCAGCCCAGCAGCCAGTCTGGATCGCGCAAGCGGTCAATGGTGGATCCGTCTGTGGCAGGTTTGGACTTCCCTCACACGTTGATTCTGAGGACAAGGCGCCAGATAGTATACTGTAGGTATAGGAATGTATACTTGCTGTCATGCCAGGCTCCAGATTCACTTCTGTTTGTGATCTGGATTAGCATTGGACAATTGTGAGAGTCTTAAAGATTCTTGGTTGCACGAGACACCAACACTAGCATATCGCTTGAAGGGCTACCTTCCAGCAACTGAAGACAAATACAGAAAGCCCAATGTTTCCCTGCAAAATGATGTACTAGTTGTGGATTTCACCGTGAGTCGCCATATGTCAAAAAGCTGAGGGTATAGATCAAACAGCAACGAGAGCTGTTTGAGGACCTGAGAGCTGTTCAAGTTGGAGTTGTACGTCTCTCCACCAGGAGACCAGTGGAACAGGCGGGACTAAACGAGTTTCGTTCGTCGCGACCATGAATGGACACCATTTGAGAACAGTGAACGGTCCTTGAAGTGCAAAGAACATATGCGCACTAAATTTGATGTTTGTCTATGGTTGAGCAGCAAGAAAGGAAAGAAGGCAAGATATCTCCATAGACTTAGAATATCTTAGAATGACTTAAACATTTGACACAGATTTCAGATTCAGGACAGTGACCAATCAGTCAAGGGTTGACTGGTCTGGCAGGTTTGCGCCACCGAGCGCTTTGTTTTTACTTTGCTGGATGGAGTTCTGAATGTGTTGCCAGCCGATATCCAGTCTGCCCCAGCGGTGGAGCTTTGCAAGGATGTCTCTTGGCACGGATGCGGATCGTCAGATGTTTTCCAACAAGTTGGCCCCTTGACTGGGATGCATTAAAGAACACAATATATATAATATAATACAATACAATATAATATAATATAATATAATAGAATATAATATAATATACTATAATATAATATAATATACTATAATATAATATGATATGATATGATATGATATGATATAATATAATATATATATATAATATCTACTCTATAGACTATATACTACATGTATATATATATATATAATGCTGATCATCTTCCCCATCCAGATTGCTATTTGTGGGTATATACCATCTTCATGAACTCCCATACATCTGGAATTATCATGAGTTATCTATGTAATTGGGAAGTGGAGAAACATGGGGTTTCCCGGAGGCTCGTTCCCTCTAGTGGCCACCGGTCCAAGGTGAAGCAAATCTGCCTTCACACCGGCAGCTCGGGTGAAGAGGTCAGTGGAGAGGCGCACGATTCGAACGCCACGGCAGATTCGATGGGTGGTGCTGAAGCCGGAGGAAGCCATTATTTTTTTAGAAATCTTTGATACCCATACCTATTAGTGTACATGTATACTTAGTACTCATTGACTTATATACACAATTGATTGCATACAGCAATACTGATAATTATATAAATGATATACAACAAATGACATCAAAAATAGTGGTGATGATGATAATACTAGTTACTACTCTACATTGACTCTACATATGTCAGTTTCATAGACAGTGTTTTATCGATAAAACATTTGTTTGACCCTGCCATTTGGCCCCTGTGATCCCTGCAGATCTGTGTGGCGACTCGGAAGAAGCTGATCATCTTCGCAAACAAAGGGACCAACTTTGAGCAGAGACAGGTGCGGACTGAGATATGGACTGCTGATTTGATGGAGATTGAATCATCGTGACCATTGGGCTTATGACCATTGAACCTATGTGGCTTCATAGTTGATAAATGTTGATACATGATGGTTGATTGGTTAGTAATGGGTAGAAACAATCTCGTATGGGCATGGCTCAAGCTTATCTAGCTACCCCCAGAGTTACATGCTTTGAACATGTTCGACCCAACCCGGACGTTCAGCCACATCCAAACAACACACCCGACACTATCATACAGGTGGCTATCCGCAGCGATTTTGACTTTAGGTTTCAGGATTTAGGGCCTTGGTTTTAGGGTTTAAGTTTTTAGGGTTTCAGGGTTTTAGTGTTTAAGATGGTTTTAGATGGTTTTAGATGGTTTTAGATGGTTTTAGGGTTTATTGTTTTGGACAGTTTAAAAACGCTAGCTCTACGCAGGAATTTGAGCATGTCAAAGGATATGCGGGATCAGCGTGGGCAAACGTCAGGGTTTCGGCGAACATGTTCAAACATTAAACTGAGCAATTTTGTCGGGGTATTGGTCCCGAAACTTTTCTGCAGATCTGACACTTCCTTTTGTCCTGTTCTGGCAGGAAATTCCCACCAGCGAGGCTGGAGTCGGGAGTTGAGGGCTTGAACTCATTTTCTGCTGAAAGGTTTGTGGGCGATGTACCTGCTTCCTCGTCAGCGACCACATCGTCATGTTTGTAATGCATGAAAATGAGACCCGTGAGAGTGGTTCCTGCCCATGAGATTCATGCTTCCGGAAAGGGCATGTTGCCCTGCAGCTGACCGCACTTGGCTCAAGAGGAAGCAGAGCAGGATCTTCGCCTCATTCCATCCTCAAACAGCTCCATGTAATGCGTCGGGTGACAATTCCTGCCAGCCTTGAAGAGGATGAGAAAGCAGCTCTGCTTTGGAGTTCGAGTCTCACTTTGTTTTGTTCCTAACTTCATAGCTCATAAACTACCTTCATCTCTGTGTCAGAGTGCAGCCGAGGAGCTTGTGATCGATGTGGAAATGGGCATAGCCAATGAATCTGGAGTTTGTGTTTGGGATTCGGCTCTTTGTTTGGGAGAGATGCTGATCAAGGAGCAGTGCCTGGGCATCGACTTTGGACACCAAGGGAATTCATATCTCCATTCCTGTCGCCCGTCACATCCCCTGTACGGAGTTGGTTCATGTCCCAATTTGGGCTGCTACATTCCCATTCTTGTTGGTTGCATGACTGCATCATCTGCATCCCAATCTTTGTTGGCCACTTGTTGTTGGTTTAGAGCCCCCATCATCTGGGATTGTTGGCCTTTTTCGAGCAGTGGCCCGGCCCCCTTTGGCTTATGGTAGGGAAAGGGATTAGACTGAAATCATTCTATGTGCCAGTTGTATGCAATTGTCGTGATCTCATCACATACACTTTTTGAATCTTTTTGATAACCAACTATAAGAATTGCAGTACGACAGCCAAAAGCACATCTGAGGACTCATACGCAACACTACACCAGTTTTTTCATCGACATGCAGCCTACGGCATTCTCCATCGGGCACATTTGAGCACTGTCCAAAGCCACTGTTGGTTGATGATTGGTTCCGGGATTATACTGATACCTTTCCATGTTGGGGATCATCATAATCATCGCATGAACTGGGAATCCTGTTCTTAACCAGGCAGTACAAATCCATAGATAGGATATGATAGGAACTATTAATCATTATATAATTATGGGAATCCACACTGCAAATGATTAGTCCACTGATCATCATAACTTAATATGAATTATACGAATCCAAACACTACATACATAGGATCCATGAACCATGAAATCCATTAATCTGTAATACTAAACATGGGAATCATAGTCCATTACAGTAATTATGATGGGAATCCCTACTATAAATCATCAATCGATTAATCCATGAATTCTGGGAATCCATACTATAACATGGGACTCACATTGACAATCCATTATCGGAATCCACCACCAAGCATAGCCACCCCAGGCTCTCGTGTGGTGAACGAGTGCTGGAGCTGGGAGCCGGTACTGGCTATGTGGGCCTCGTGGCAGCTGCCCTGGCCCGAAATCGCCGCGTCACCCTGACGGAGCCGGGGCAATCCGCCATGGTTCTTTCGGGAAAATCTACTGGAAACCATGGATTTTCGCATAAAAAAAAATGGGGGTTCCTGTAAATCTTCCCTTAAACCAAGCCATTGAATCATCAAGATATGTGATTCTGTGATCTAACAGCATCTCATATCACCAACAAGAATAGAGAATCGATACGCGTGTGGGTCAAAATTAAAGACTTGGGACCTCAGATTTAAGTCTATGTTTAGTATTAACTATACAACTATTGGCTATTGGGGTTCCCAATCTCGACCCATACCCATGTAATCTTACAATATCTTACATAACTAACAATGAGAGGCTTCTAATTTCGAATATGCTGTAGTCATAGTTGGATAAAACACAGTATAATTGAATTTCTAAGGGAATGCTAGGCATCTAATTGGATTAATTGGGATATAAACAAGTGGGACATACAACCATCGATGGCTGTTTCACCAGCCAGAATCGGGGTACAAAGACATCAATTTGTGGGAACATGTTGGGGATAGATGGTAGAATGGAACAAACCACCAACACCATGATATTTGGGTGTAATACCTGAAAACTGGGATGCAATATATGTCCATCATCATAGGGACAATGATGATGAACCAGTGGATGCAGGTACTCGTACCGTGGTTTCAGACACCCCCAGATGTCCTTTTCCCATTGCTTGGTGGCTATTAGAGGGGTGATCCCCGAGGAAGATAACCAATCGGTAAATGATGATAAACTATGACAAAATAACCAATAGTAAATTTCAAGTATGATGCTCAGATGTGAGGCATCCAAATCAGCCAAGGATAGATGTCCAATGGTGCCTTTGCTACAAGCCAACATCGAGTCGAATGGTCTGCAGGAGAAGTGTCCACTGCTCTACCCTCTGGTCATCAAACATGGCGTGCTGGAAAATTTTCCAATTTCGATGATTGTCCCATTCAAATACACATTCAGTTGGGGTATTTCCCAGCCAGCCATGTTTGATGACATGTGGAATTCAGCGGATTCCGAGAAACAGTCGAATCAATCGCCACGTTCAAACACTCAGGATCACGCTGATGCCATCGAATTGGACTGGGGCGATGCTCCAGCAATCTCTGGCATCAATACTGTGATTATGTCCGCGGCTTGCTTGAATTTTTCGGGGCCTCATGAGGCCTGACCTGGGTACCCTGGTGAACACCAAGAACAGCTCACAAATGATCACAAATGTAAGTAAGTTCATCCCCTCCAAATCTGGTGTTTCATAGGTGTTGATCCCTCATGATCCGTCCCCATATCCATGTATTAAACGGTTGCTTGAATGCCTCAGGACTGTGTATATCTCCGGGAAGCGTGTCCCCTTCTACTCGAAACCTTGAATGCCTTGGCGCCGGACCAAATTATCTGGGCCCAAGAGATGCGGGGCATTGAAGAGGACTGATCCATAGGTGAAAGATCCATTGTTGCTGGGTAAAGCGTTATATATTCCGTCAATCGGGATTTCCGTTTATTAAAATCCAACTTTTATTTTGGATGAATCCCAATTTCTGTTTGTTAAACCCCTCCGTTTGCGATTCTTGAATCAGGTTTAATCGCCATGTTGACCGAACCTTTGTGGCGATTTTAGCTACCACGAAGATACATTGCAGAACCAAATCCTCCCTGCAGGAGTTCAAAGGGCTTCTCCGTGCAAGCGGCGCCTTGTCTGAGGGTTTCAGCTTTTTTGGACCAATGGACATGGTGAAATTGGTGAATTGAAAACCTCCTCTAAATTGTAATTTTGATAGGGCAAAAGAGGAGAAACCACTGGATTTAAGGGGCCTTCACACAATTCTAAGACAAACTCATATCTAAATCATTCTAAATCATTCTAAATCATATTGACCTCATTGCGTAAATGAGGGGTAATGGGAGGTATCACCCAGAAGCTGCTTATTTTGTTCTATGGTCCAGTGAAATGGCTATGGGTCAAACCCCTGGTACCTGATGGTGAACACCGAAATAGATGGTATGTATGGATGTTCACTATCCTCCCAATAGTATGGTGAGGTCAGGTTTTGACCCATCTCCAAAACTCAACTTGTTCCGATTTTTCGTTAAACCATCCACGGTTTTCAGATATTTTCAGCAGGTTGGAGCATCCAAGAGATCAGACCGCCGGCTGAGAATGACTACGCGTGTGAGGACATCTGTGTCTTCCAGATATTTCCAGCAGAGAAAAAGCGCGATGTCACAGAATCAAAAAGACAGCCCGAACCTGCGGCCCTGGCACGACAGCATAACATACATTTTCAAATCTTGGACATTGCTGTGAGAACATGTGAGAACTTGTAGGCAGCCTCAGCTTTGGTTTGGCATCAGTCCTTGATTTGTGCTGGTTTCCGCTTCTTGGCAGCAGTTTAAAGTGACCAGCATGGCCTGGATTCATCTTACATAGGCATGTTCGACCACCAGAGGGTAGCTGAAACCATGGAGCTGAGGTCGGGAGTACAAACTCTTTTCTGAAAGGACGGAGATTGGGAGAACCTGGCCAGATGGTACCAATGGACACACACATGTGTTTCTGGTATTTGCATGTATTTGCAACAATATATATATATATAATAAATATATATATATATATAATTAATATCAACTAATCATTCCAAAATGGCACCAATCGCACAGTTTTTACAACCTAATCATCGAAAAGATGTTTCAATGGCTACAACTGGTCATTTCGAGGCATATCATGCCATGCGACAGCCGGGAGGTCTGATTTTTTTTTTGGTCCGCAGCTAAAGTTGCTCGAGCTTTTGGTAAAGATGAATAGACCTGATGATATGATGTAAATGTGGTATCTTGCTTCAGCTTGTAGTACCTGGTACTAAGTAGGTGTTGCACTTTTGTGAACTCTGCGGACATGGACAAATGGTGTTTCCCTCACATTTTGAAGTCCACATGCAATTCGACTCAGAAAACAAAGTGTCACACACTGAGACTAGGCCGGTTGCTCAGTTGAGATCCACTTCCCATGAAAGAGAGTACTTTGCAACAATGGCCGCCAATGGAAAGGTCGCTGATGGAAAGGTCGCCGATGGAAAGGTCGCCAATGGAAAGGTCGCCAATGGAAAGATCGTCAATGGAAAGGTTGCCAATGGAAATGTCTCTGTGGAGAGCTCCAAGGGTCCATGGGCCGAGTGCGCTGCTTGTAGCGCTCAAGGGCCGCGACCTCAAAACGAAGATGTCCATGTGATGCTCTGCAGTGGTCTACCTGAAGGTCCAGCTCCCAATATCAAAGCCGCCGGCTTGCCGGGCTTGTTTGATGACCTACCAGAGCTGGTCAGTGGACCATCCTTGCCTGAAAAGGTGTCGGATCACAGCGAACGATGTCCTGAGTGGCGTGGTGCTGGTTTCAGGATGTGCAGTTTTTGTGTTTTTTTTTTCAATATTCAATGCCAACTGGGATGATGATGATGATGATGATGATGATGATGATGATGATGAGGATGATGATGATGATGATGATGATGATTATGATTATGATTATCGATCCATGATGGTCGCTTGGTGCTTCCATTTCTAACTTGGATAAGAACCCCCGCTAGTGACTGGTGAATGACCTGTAATTATACAAGGTTGTAAGTTACAACAATTCTGAGTAGTATTGGTGATACTAGTAGGTGGTGGCCCATGGCAGTTTTTCAGCCGGCAGCCTAGCAGTTACAAGCCAGTTACCTCATCAACTGAGGTATAGTACTTTCTGGAAAATTAGTCAAGCTTTGTTGGTATAATAATGAACCTAGCTGGTTGATGGTACATGTGGTTGTTACATGTTGTTACCACGTTATATAGACGGCATATGACCAAGTATAGCACTGGAACCCAGTCAATTATAGTATATTTGGTGATTAACACTTATTCCAATCATGACCATCATTAGCATGTATATATATATATATTGAATATGCAGTATAGTCATCCATAGGTGTTAACATAGTAGTATCATCCCCTAAAAGAACACAGAAAGGCACGCCATCAGGACGCCAAATTCTACAATCCATGAAAACCATTCTGAAATCTAATTGTAGAAACGCACAATATAATCTGTACTCCGTTTTCTGCATAATGTTGCTTTTCTCTTTGATAAACATGACAAAAAGTTGTGCATGTGTTTTCATAAAATCTAGTTGTGTTTTGGGCATTATATATATACATACACATACACATACATATACATAATATATATATATATAGGTGTGTCTATGTTGTTTTAGTTGTTGAATTGTTGTGCCAGAAAGGAAAACCGGAAAGGTCAAGTCATACCTGAACTTGTCGTTTCTTGGATTTTATATGTGCATTAATCTGTTCATGGAGTTGTCATTTCTATAATAGAGATTTAGTTTGCTTATCTCATTTATCATTAGGTATTGTAACAGAACTATGTACGTATATATACATGACGATATAGATACCGAATTTGAGTTTGCCATGGGTCTACTTGTAACCCTATTTTGAAAAGAAACAAAAAGAGTTGAGGAAAAAAATAGAACCGAGGATATGGGCCCTACCTGTACCCCTATTTTGCTATATTCTATGAAATCTTTACAGAACCAAATGAAACAAAAAACACATGTAAGTAATGTATCAGGAACAAAGTAAACAACAGGATAGATAGAAACACATCAAGAACAAAAGGCTATCAGTAGAAACAATCATGAATTATCCAAAAAGCTAAACACGTAAGACTGGGACCCTGACAGCGTTACACTCTCAAAAAACAATACCAGAATCCAAGTTATCATCAGTACCATCCACTCACTCCTTGCTCAGACCGGGCTCGGTGGATGGCATTCTTTTTGGAAGACATCGCATTGTATCCAATGATATTCTTGTTGTAAAAATTGTCGCTGTACACCACCATTTTTACCATCACCCATCAAACTATACTTATCATCATAAACCCCATTGAAACGTTGGTGGAGTAAACACACTTAGCGACCCCGAACTAGCCAAACATAGCCAAACCATCCTGGTCGCCCCAGGTGTTTGTTCGCCGTCTTCGACGGCCACGGTGGGGCCTCAGCGGCCAAAGCCTGTGCAGCACGGTTTCCGACCGAAATCCGGGAGGACAGGGTGGATGGAAAGTTGAGGATGGGGTTTTGATCGGATTCGAACTTGGATTTACCCATCGAAAGTTGTGACTTTGGTCAAAATTTGATTTAACCAACAAAGATGGAAATTTTGCCAACAGAAATGTGGATTTGACCAGCAGAAATTTGGACTTATCCGGCCAAAGTGGTGTACTACTGTCCAAAATGGCGATTTAACCACTGCAAAATGCGGATGTTACTCTTAAGAATTGGGTTTAACGTGTTGTTAACTAAAGAAGACTGGATTTCATCGGATTTGGTTTTGTCCAAACATGGGGTACACACAGTCAGGCTTATGGCCTAATATTAAAGCTGTTTCAGGTGATGATAAAACCAACTGGTTCCCAAGATTTGATGGCTGAATCCATAGGAACTGGATGCCGCTGGTCGCGACTCAGCAGAGTCCAGACGCGTAGCAGTGCAGGGGACGTACTTGGTCCCTCAGTTGCATCGATCCACGATCCACTAGATTTTGATCTGTTTTCAGCTTGGAAGTTAAATAAAGTTAACATCTTCAGCATCCAAATGCAGTTTTCAGCATCCCTTACAGTGATCTGTTTGATCTCGCAGCTCCATTGAGGCCTTGGACCGGCATCTGAGAATCAAACTTGGACCCGCAGCAAGAGAGTGCGGGACCACCTGCGTGTTTGCCTATGCCTGGAAGCAAGAGGACCGAACAGGGAACAGTGTCAAACTATGGGGTATTCATTGACTTGCAGGATCTTAGCATTGTTAGTCTCATGGTGTTTCGGGAACATGTGCGAGTTGACATTCTCTCATACTCTCTCTCTCTCTCTCTCTTCACCCAGTGCCGGTAAGTGAAGGCACAAAACACCTACACTATAACACCAAGAATCTACACGTCTTGCATGAGGAGAATCCTGCCAAAATTGGTGTTCTTCTCGCCAACTTGGGTGATTCGCACCTTGGTCGCCGAGTTAAAGCCTGATGGTGCTGTACAAAATTGGCTACATCGAACACAAATCAGTTTGCACCTCTCAAATTTTATTAAGCCTGGCCGACACACCTAGTGGCTCAAAGGGCCAAAGGGAAGGTTTGGTGGATAGCTACAAATATCTTACAACATATTCTGATGACCTGCTTGTGGCTCAAAATTATTGAGCCGGGAATGACCAGCCATCATTGTGTTGTGGTCCCTTTGTGTACCTCTCGTCCCGACTACCCAGATGTCAGCAATGCCACTGCTGTCCGACCCACCTGCCTCCCAACTTCCACCTGAGGCGTGCTTTGGTTCTGAGACAGAGCTGCATCAGTGTGGGAATGGGTCAAAGTTGAAGACGTTCCATGAAGAGTTTAGGGCTTTGGAGAAGTGAACCATCCAACCATGGCATCCAATGGTTGACTTCCATCATGGGGACCAAGGAAATCCGACGGCAAGGGCTTCGAGGTTGCCGGAGAGACAAAGGACCACACCCCCAATGCGCCCGAAGAGGAGAAGCGCATCAAAGCCGCGGGCGGCAAGGCGGGGCACTGCTTTTTTTCGCGCAGGCAGCATCGTCGGTGTTCCCTGTGCTGAGGTGGAAGTCTTTCCGGGAAGTCGGGTTCCTGTGCTCCGAGTAGATGGTGGGAATCTGAGCAGATCAACTGATCGCTTTTTGCCGGCAACTGCTACAGCCCAGGTTTCCTTGGTTGTTCCAGAGCCTTGGGAGACTTTCGATTCAAGGCCTGACCAAGTCTGGGACCGATGTGTTGGATAAAAGCTGCACAGCCAGGAGGATGCTGCATTACTGCCCGAGCAGCAGAAGGCAATGCGGTGTATACCTAGATATTTCGTTAACATGGATTTCGGGTGTGTTTTGTGTGCGTGACATGGCAAGACAGTTTATGGATGTTTGCGAAAACATCATGAAACACCATGAAACATCTCTGTCTGCAGCTGTGTGTGGTGCTTTGATGGAAAGAATCCAGACATCGAATGAAGTTGTCAAATCTTGTGAAGGTCTCAGCCGTGCCAGAGGTCTATGATCCTCAGCAGCATTCTTCCCGTCATGATGTGCATGTGGACTTCCACCTTGCCATGTGCCACCCCAAGGGGTTGCTCATACCTGCCATCATCTGCCATCTTACCACTGCAAACTCCAGGAATTCGAGTGTGAAAGTGGAGATGCAATCGTGTTGGCTTGCGATGGAGTTTTCGACGTGCTCAGCAGCAGCAAGGCGTGGCAAATGGAGTCCCACAGTTTTTTTTACAGATCGAGATAAGGGGTTGTCAAATAGGGTTCCCCAAGATTTGTGATTGTTGTCATCATTCTCTTCAATCATTTTCTCATGTTTTCCGTATAAAGACAGACATACATCAGTATCATCAGTGATATCCCTCAAAAAGGTAGCCTTCAGAGATCTGCAGAGCGCAGTGCTTGATCAGGTGGCGATGTGTTTTGGCCTGCACTATTGAATTCAGTTGGGGTTGCAGCGGAAAGATCAAAAGAACCCTTGGAAATGACAGGAAAGCCACTGGAAATGGCGAGAAAACGCTGAAAAATGCCAGGAAAGTCATGGAACACCCTTTTGCGCTGAGTGTAATGCCCCAAATTTCTCTCAGAGACTTTGTTCTGCCGAGGCTGGTGAGTGCGGAGCTCTCTTCCAGCGAAGCAGCAGAGGCAGCGGCCAAATCCATCGTGAAGGCGGCCTTGGATGATCCAAGGCAGTTCCTTGACGATTCATGGAGAAAAATGGAGAAAATCTATCAGAAAATCTGTGGGAAATCTATGTTTTACCTTGGATGATCCCATAGATTCATTCGGTTTGAAGGAAGAACCGATGGGAAACCATTAAATTCTGAAGACTTTTTTGGTGGATCATTATTTTCACCGCCATTCTGGTGGATCGGAAGGCAGTGCGGATCAAATTGGCAACTGGTTAGTGACTGGGGCTATGATCCAGTAGTTTGATATGGGAGCAGCCCATGAATCCATGACTTGCGATCACAAGGGATGGATATCACTGGTTACTAACTGAACGAGTCGGATGATCCTGCAACTGGAAAGGAACATTCGGACTGGGCAGCCATGAATAAGTTTTAGCCGCCATTTTTAGAGGGGATGGGTTTCTTTTGAGGGAATTTCTCGAGGAAATCGATGGAACATATGCATGGGGGTGGTAACCGAACAAACTTCGAAATAAGCCACGCAGGAATTGCCTTCAACCAGGGATTGTCACTGGCTGAGGTGGGGCATGGTTCTACTATATGAATTAATTTATATTATACATAGTTATACATATATATATAATTACACATAGTTTTATGTATATTACAGTGTGTATATTCATATGATGCGCGGATTTACCAACTTGGTCAAGATTGAAGACGGATGGATTTGGATGGTATGGACAAAATCATGAACAACATCAGGGCGCTCCAACGGGGTGAGGGGATTGATGACCGGTGAACCCCCGGCGATTTGAGGCAAGACAATGTGACCTGCGTGGTGGCGCTACTGAAGTGAGCAGGGGGAAACCAGTCTGACTGCGAAAAGACGCGATGGAAGCCCTTCAGTCTTCAGTTGCAGCCTTGTTATTGTCAGTAAAATCTCTTCTTCCGTGGTAAACAGTTTGAATCACACTTTGACTTGGTTCGTGATTTGCATCGGACCATGATCTTAGTTGACGATCCAAACACCTTGTGCAGGACTGGACTCTCCTTTGAAGATGTTTGTCCGCTGGACGGAAAGCATGGGCCCAGAATTGCGGTGCTCCCTGGATGCTCGTCTTGTTTATTAAACGGAGAAAAACAGCACACCGTCTCGTATCGTTGGTGATCAATACCCTTGAATGATCAATACCCTTCAATGACCACCACTATCCCAAGATTATACTCACCATTATTGCTCAAGGTCCACATGATGGTCAGCAAACATTGCCTTTGTTAGTGAAACCTCTGGACTGCTTGTGAGTAACTATAGTACTTGGCCGCAGGCGGGCGGGCATGAGCCCCAAGTTCTCAGCAGATTTTTGGGATGGGCGAAATTGTTGTTGGTATTTGTTGGTTAGGTTTGTTTAATATCCCATAATATCCCAATATATCACTTATCACTTATCATATATCATACATCAATATAATATATGATATGTATATATATATATATATGATTATATATATAATTATATATATATAATTATATACTTATAATTATATATATATCCAATCTTTATTGTGAATATCTCCAAAGGAGATGATGATGGTTGATCTCCAAGGGCTGGGTTGTTTTGGACATCTGTGCAAGGAAACGAGCTGTTGCTCTTGATTCAGGCGCAACATGCCGCTGTGGGGACATACTCAGGTTGTTCCAAGGAGTTATAGCCACTTTTTTTGGGGGGGGAATGGGACATTTCACCCCCGCATTCTCCCAGTTCCCCTACCTTTGTTGTTCGGAGCAGCCCATCTTTTCCGGTCTCCAGGAGAGTGTTGGTCTTGTCTACAACCTCAGCACACGGCAGCACTGGTCCAAGAAACCTGGGACATGACTGAAGGCAAAATGCAGAATTGGTTGGTGCTGGAACACAGCATGTAGCATGTATGTAGCATGTATCAATATCTACAAAAACATGTCAAGAAATGGGTGCTGGTGAAAGTTCAACATCATGAACATTCACCATCCAGGTCCATTTGGGGTAGCCTATTTTTCACCCAAATTCCCTTTACATTCTGAAAAGCTCTTGCACCAAGACCGTCTCAGAAGAACACCATCACCTGGCCAAGGACTCCCCCTTTTCAGATGAGCAGTTCCAGGGGATTTAGCACACCCCCAAGCAATGGTTCTATGCCACCATGCAATTATACTTTACATATGTATCATAGCAATGGATGATAACATCCTCCTTATGGCATTTCTGTCATGGTCTTTCAGCTCGCCACTTTGCAGGAAAGTGACCTGTTTGGGTGCTTCTGGCAACTATGCAGTCCACTCAGACAACGACAGCTCAACTGAAAGATCGCAATCCATGAGCAGACTCCCACAGCTGGTAAGCAGGAAGGAACCAATTCACACACCACACACACCGCGGCGGGTTTTGGGCTCAAGCATACTTTTGCAGAATGGGTAGCATGGTTCCAAGGGATGCACATAGCTGCAACAAGACTATGTTGAGGTTGGCAGTCATCCACCAGCTAAGCGGAAGATCTTTCAACCAGAACTTGCTATCAGTGGCTTCAACCTCAAAAGGTGTACCCCCAGACCAGAAAGGCTAACATGGCCAATCTTTCCGCAGATATTGTCTTGTAGAAAACACAGTAGGCATTGGCCAACTTGTAGAGTTTGCAAATGCAACTTGGACCGCGTCACAAGTTGGCAGTAGGCCAGGCTTCCATTGCGGACTTGCTTTGTGGTATGTTTCCTGGCACTGAAAAGGAGAAGTATGTAGCTGAGTGATTCAAAACTCAGGATCCTCACGGATTCTCCACATCTGCAGGCCGTTGCTGATGGCACCAAGCACATCAACACATGAATCAGGAGCTCTTGATGATGTGCAGGTGCCGAGTTGACCACTTTCCACACTGAGCAGTGGCTGCTGAACCTGTGTTGGATGATCATTACTTTGGGGACAATACTACCCAATATGTTGGGGGGGTGATCATCCAATAGGGGAATTCCTGTTAGCCAACCACTTAGATTGTCCAACAACATTTTTGATGTGAAGGTTTTGGGTGCCTGGAACTTCACTCTCCAAGCTGACACACCGTTGTACTGGCTTCGCTGTGGCAGATTGGACAAGTGACCCCAGCCATGTCAGCTGTGTCCCAAAGGGGGCTTTTGGGACACCAATGGAAGTAGAACTGTTCAACGGAAGGGTGAACAACATGTGCAGTTGGGAACTCTGGGACTTATAGTAAACATGAGTAAAGCTATTATTCATAGATGATGTGCGTATAGACGGTATAGATGCATAAAATATGATCCATCTAATAAATACGTGAGGATCAAAGCGATAGTGAGAGAAACAGCTCTGAATTGCCAGGTACCTGATGAAGTTTACAATGCACTTTCCGTGCCCATGTACTAGTGGCATTGTCCTGCATGCTGAGGCTCGTGCATTGCATGTGGCATTTGTGGGGCGTTTGGGTTTATTTTTTTTAGTGTATAGAGTATACAAATTCCTCCCTGGATAGATTCTCAACCCGCCCATAAGACAACAAAAGGTCTATATGGCCTGAGATTTGGAAGTGATGAGAGTGCAAAATTCAGGGACTGTGAGGTTGCCCCCCTCTCACAGGCAGACTTCGGCGGAACCGATGGCGCTTCCTTTTGGGTAGAACGCAGGACTGGCTTTACTACCCCTCTGTTGGAGGATGATGGTGTTCTGCCCATCAACTGCTATAGACTGCTGGAACGACTTGGAGTTGACGTGTTCAGCTTTGATTTTCAGGAAATCCGAGGATGGACAAGCCATCAAAAGGTACTTGCTCTCTGGTGAAGGATTAGACTCCAGGCCCCTGATGCTTTTGGTCGGAAGAAATAGTGTCACCCAAAAAAATATCCTGAAACTGTTTTGAAAGCCAACCAGAAGGAAAATTGTCAACCTCCGGAAAGAAGAAAGAATTTGCTCAGTTGCGGGAACAAGTAACTATTGAACTTCCAAGTTTTTTTTCCAAAACGAGTTCCGTCCCTGGGACGATTCGTCGCATCTAGGCCCATTGTGACGCGACAGTATCCAGACACGGACTCCGACGGCAAGGAGGAGATCGAAGTCTTGATGCAAGGCCATGGGATGAGAAGAAGACATAGGGAGATTGACCCAAAATGGGGAGTGCTAACATATGCATATACAGGATATATAGAATTGATATGTATATATATATATATTATTCATACTAGTAGAATGATATAGAATGATATAGATACGCAGACGCACACACACACACATACACACTACATATACACCTTGCCTTGCCTTGCCTTACCTTACCTGACAAATTCCTTGCAGCACCTCACGCACCTTGAGGTGTGTTGGGGTTTGTAGATATATAACATGATATGTGGGGTGCTATTATCTGGTCCCCTGGTTTAATGGGGGTGGACGCAATTCGTATTGGGAATGACCTGTCGGAAATCCCAACATTGTGCGAAAGCACCGGGCCAGGTTACAATGGCGTGATTATGGCATCCAACTCAGATCCAAACAGGTGTGCCTGGAAATGGGGTATTCCCTGATATATCCCAAAACCATCAGTTGAATATGATTGAACATGATGATAACCCCCAGGATTTTTTGGGTACCACATTTTCCGACAAACGCAAGTTTGCCTACAATGCTGCAAGAATGCTTCTGCTGGCGCCGGGGCCAAGGTTCAAAATCGCAAAGTGCAGTTGAAGTTTAAGTGCAGACGCAACAAAGGCCGGTCCCCTCCGTTTTGCAATGATGACGTGAAAATCCACCACTGACCTTGCATCGCCAAGGTAGCTTTGCAGCAGTTTCCTTATCCGCATCCAGTTGGATCTTTACCTGTTGCCTTTGCAGGCTCCATTGCATTCTACAACTCCACTCAGAGCGACAGGGACGATGTCCATTTTTCGGACGTGCCTTGACGTTTCGTAGCGCGGCGCTGCGAAGAAGGCCCGGCCGTTGGACAACGGAACTGTCGTTGCTGAGGTCAGGATCACCGCCATCCAACGAGGGCCCATGGAGATTGGTGGTTGGCTAGGGCAGCGTGAGCGACAATTGCTGGAGCCCCCAGCTGGTTCGGTTGAAAGCATCATAAGCATCCCATGGGTGTTTTGTATGCAAATCTTTTCCACGTCGATTGGCTGCTTGGAGAGAGATGCAAATTTCTTCCACCTTTCCACTGAAATGACTGGGAATGTCGGTCCCACCAAGGCTTGGTCGGGATAGAGAGGACATCACAGAATGATTGCAGAGCTGGGTGGCATACACAGAGTTTTAGTTGGTTTGGCGCTTGCATTTCTTTGAAACATGTCCATGCTTACATTATCAATAGAAATAGAATATATTATTATAGATATTAATGTATATTAATGAATGGATATAAATGGATAAATTGGATGTAATGGGAGAACGATGGCAAGCAACATGATTGGATAATTTACCTTTGGTGCTATTGAACACTGGCCAGGATCCCACTACGACGGTCCAAGATGAGGACCACGTTGGCCTCAGAGCCGATGAAGGCGACTTTTGTCAGCGACCAACTGGGGGTTCAATGGTGACTTTTGCAGGGGTTTAATCAGGTTTAATGGGGTTTAATGGGTTTTTCATCGGGTTTAATGGGACTCGAAATCATTGACCAAAATGAAGTCGATGGAATTGATTTCATGGTCTTTGATGAGATTGATTGACATTGGTATGATTCTGAAAACAAGCAGCAATTTGTGGGTCGTGTGGGTGCACTGATACTTTGTTTTGCCCCTACCCTTAGAAGGGAATCGGATGCCCCGACTGCTGCCGCGTGTCAGATCCTGGCGGGAGTACTCAAATATTACAAAGATCGCACAAGGCAAGGAGGGCGGCTGTTTCTGCATGTTTCTGCACAGCACTTCCTGTTGGTTGAGCAGCTTCAAAGAAAGGGAAGGGTCTAAGTGAGCAGTGGCTGGCAGACTTCTCCTGTTGGTTGAAGACTACTATGGTTATACTAGGGGATCATCATTCTGTGAATCCCCAGATTCCTGAGTTCAAGAGAGATCACCTCGCCTTTGTGAGTTTGCCTTGAGGCGTCGACTTTGCTCCGCCCAAGCAATTCAACCTTCAAGAAGAGTCGCCCGCAAGGGTCTGTCTGCTCAGTTCTGCGCGCCATCAAGGGGTTGAAAGTGGGTTGGTAAGAAACCGCCGCCCAAGCGACTGGCAAATGTCCAGAATGTTCACCTTTTTTTGGTATCAAACCACCCATGGAGGGTCAATCATTTTTGATCCACAGCCAAGCATAAAGCTAAATTGGCTGTTGTACACGACTAGAATGGGTTCCCAATGGGTTACCATACAACCAGAATTCGATGTTACAACTTACAACACACATTGTCTGAAAATAGGCTACTCCAAAAACCACAATCTATCATCTTTGTGTGCCCATAAAGTAGCCATTTTGTGTGTCCATTTCCAGACACACCCACATACCTTTCCCCCGTGGGTTCCCATGCGAAACCGTGGGTGTGCCAGGCTACAGCAGAGCAACGTGCTCCAAAGGAGTGCGCAAGGACCTCAAAGGTTTGGGTGTTCCACTGCGAAAGCTGGGAACTCCATGAAAGGCATAGGCAATGATATATGGAGTTGCAGTGACTCTAGCATGTAAGATATAGGTCATGAACTATATGACATTTGGATGAATTATAGTGACCTCACGTCATGACGTCAGTGGAATGATGATTAGGATTCAGGGAATAATCTGAACATGGCCTTATTTCAGCTATCTTCACCTTAGTCTTAGTGAATTATTCTAGTTCAGTGAGAAATAGAATGCTTAAATTCCCCAGTTTTGTTTGCTGCTCAGATCAGCCATATCTCATTTCTTTGGTTCTATCCCACCTTCTTGCTTGGTCAAAGTAGCACGTTTGTTGCTTGCTGGTCGGATCAAATCTTCCATTTTTTTTTGGCAGTTCTTGAATTTCTTTGGTTTCCATATCCATCAGACCCCTGGCGTTGAGGTCAGATGTGGTCTTGCCGAAATCCAACCCATCCACAAAGCCTGGAGCTCATTGACGAACGTCGGTCTGGACGACCTATCACCGACATTCCGAGGATGGGCCTTAAAGGATCTGGTCAAACCAGAGGAAGGCTGGGACCACTCGGTGCAGTCTGGTGTGTTTTCCTTGGTTGAAGGATGATCCGGGTCATCACAGTACTCAAAGATCTCCAAACACTTGTTGGACTTACTCAACTGCTCTTTCTGGATGGCTCAACATGGCTTAACACCATTCAAAACCCTCTGAAATATCTTATTTTACCAAATGAAAGGGAATCAGCTGTGGAGGTGGGTGGCCATTGCCAAGAATGCGCCGGCCAGCGAGAAGCAACTCATTCGGGACCCAGCTCCAGCGCTGTGACTGGTTGGTGGAATTGATATGAATTGATATTGGGATAGGGATATGGATCTACAATGGGGATACTGTATACCACCAGTATCATCAAGTTGTTGGTTTCAGATATGTGTGTTTCAATGTGTTTCCATCATATTCGGGATGATCCCCAATGCCTGTTTTTTTCAGGGGGGTTGAAATCACCAACACTTGGTGTATTGGGGGTGAATTTTGGGTATGGCTCCCAACACTTGGACATGACGCTGAAAACTGAAGGCTTCTTCGGGTTCCCCTAGTGGTTGGATTTTTCTTGCATGTTTCGACTGGATATTTGGAACATGGTTAAACAAAGGGAGAAAAACGAGATCGACTAGAGCGAGGAAGCAAAGATAAACACGCGAAAAATCATGCGATCCTGTGTTTGCTTGTTCTTGCTGTTTGCTATTGAAACTGAAAAAACCCGACTGGAAAACGCAAACACTAAATGAATGAAAAACAGCAAGTAAGCTTGTCAGAAATGAAACAGCCCAAAAAAAAAATCAAAATGGGAAAATGACTGATTCACAAACAAAATCAACGCGGGAAAAACAACATGGACACAGAAATCAACCTTTTGTGTGTTTCTTCTTTTGTTTTTGGCCGTTTAATTCATTTTATTCCCGCAATGTTGTTACTGCAACGCATAAACTAGTTGAAACCCTGAGTCAAAACCCTGGTATCCTGGTGAACACCAAAAAGCATCCAGTGTCCGTGCGGAGCCGCCAACTGTCCCAACATATAGATTAAAAAAGACTAACATACATTATCACGTACTATTACGCCATGTATGAGCTGATACTACAAGTATGATCAAGTATGTATATATATATATTATTATATATTATATATATACATATATATGTAATATACACGTCTATGTAGGCGCACACACGTCAAATTTTCATGTCTGCGGACCAAAGGTCAAGTTGGCTTTTGAACTGTTTTGGCTCATGCAGGATGCCATGCCCAAGCTTCAGCCTTCCAAGGAGTCCTGTCAGGCCATGATTGCACACGTCTGAAACTGGGGGATTTACCTCGCATTTATGGCCATGGACAAAGAGGCCACATATATTCTAAACCATCAATTTTTTTGAAGTTTCCTATAGTTTTTGAGGTACCAAACCTGACATTTGGAGGTACACTAGAATCTTGTCCTGGTTTTGTTTGATCCACCTGTCAGGATTTCATCGCAATGCCACTATGACAGCCAGGTTTTGGTTTGTCGGCACGAACTGCCGTTGGCAGCTGTGCCTCCGATATGTCCAGTTCTCACGACAGTTCGAAGTGTGTATTTTTCTGACCTACCAGTCTTCAAACTGCGGGGGGTTTGAATCTAAAATCTCAAATATTGCTCCTGGTGCGAACTGGTCAGTGGCATCACCCCTTTGTCTCATTGCATGTACAAACTTTTTTCCGGGAGTCAGTGGTGATCAGCGTGGCTGAGTTGTTTATGCCAATCCAAATAAATCCTGGTTGGCTGTTGTTCTATTTTGAGCCTCATTGCTGGTCTCCCTTCATGCTTTTCTGTGCCTGAACCTGTGCCTGCTATCATTTCGTGGACTTTCAGGATTAAAAAACATCAAGATGCTTGGGTATGAGCCAGGTGCCATGTTTTGCCATGAAACCTAGGGTTTAACAGGTTCATCCATGCAGCTCGGCGTGGCTCACAGAAGGCCAAGCCTTGAAAGAGTCAAGTCGTGCAGCGAGGGAAGCGAAGCTACAAAAAGGTGCCCTGCTGGATTTTGGTATCATGTTTTGTCATCCACTGATTTTTGTCATTGCTGGGCACCGCAACTCAAGAACCTAACCTGCTGGAAAAAGTCTTCACCATTGAAGAAACGAGATCGAGTAAGCAAGTTGAAACAGGAAAATTT